>VZQC01004771.1:1008851-1226217 GCA_009823505.1 Rhizomys pruinosus
AGTGTTCTAACACGTTGGGTGCTTCCTATGACTTTGTAGCAAGTTATTTCTAAAATCTATGTATAATATATATGAAGATACACTAGATAGCTTTAAAAAATAACCCCCAAAGAGATCCCATCAGAACTGACTAGTGGCGAAAGGATTTGCATTTATAAAAGAAAAAACAAGCATATATTATCTATTATATTTGGATTTTTTTTTTGTCTTTTCGAGACAGGGTCTCCCTGTAGCCCCAGCTCTCCTGGAACTCACTCTGTAGATCAGGCTGGACTTGAACTCACAATGATCTGCCTGCCTCTGCCTCCCAAGTGCTAGGATTATGCCCGGTGGCAGAACACAGTTTTTTCTCAATACCTGGAAACCCTGACATGACATTGTATGCACACACATATCCACACAAATATGTTCAATCATTGATGGCATTATTTTCCAAATCCAACAAAATATTAAAAGTAAGAATTTTCATGGCTGTGAGTGTAGCTCAGTTGTCCAATATTTACCTAACTTTCACAAGGCCCTGGATTCTATCCCAAATTCTCAGGACAAAATGAAAGATAAGAAGGAAAAAATAAAATAAGATAGAGAGATAAAGAGAGAAAGGAAGGAAGGTGGGAAGGAAGGAAGAAAAAATACTTCGAAACCTAGATTCTTCAGTATAGAATATAGAATGAAATTTTATGACAATTTCTATATTATTTACATTACATAAATATGCTAATTATTTTAATATATATGTATAATCTTGAATTCCAGAAGTCTGATATTTGAGAACACATGATTTGGCAGCAGTCTTTAGCCACAGAGGGAACAATTGTCCTCCCAAGTCTGCTGTTTCCCTTCTTATTACTGTGGTTTTATCCTTCATATGACATTCCTAGTTGTTAAAAAATTGCCTGGACATGGTATCTAGTCAATAAATATTTACTCATTAAATTTACTGAATTCAGAATTATATAGAGTTGAAAATATTGAACCAAAGTTAAGACTTAGTTTAGTGTATAACATTCAGATTTCCTGGTTTCTGTCACTTGGCACAGAAAGGAAATGTTGCATGATCCCCCTGTTGTTGTTAGAAAGAAAAGCTTGACTCTAGTACAGCAGCCTACCACCTGCAACATTTGGCTTGCTGATCTTATTGACAATGCTTGTCCAGAAACCATAGATCCTTTCTTTCTCTGATAACTCTATTTAAAATGTTATATCTTTAAATTTCTCTAATCAACACACTGGTGTACATTATTAAATTGGGAGGGGGAAGAAGGGGATGTGTGGCTAGGCCATGGAATCTGTCATCAAATTGTATCCTCTGGAAGTCACAAAAACACAATTTTTAAAAAGTCAGGAGAAGGAAGATTAGGTAAAAGTGTGGCCAGGGTGGGTGAGTATATGCAACAAACATAGGCATGAATGAAAATCTCAACATAAAGCCCACTATTTTATGCAATCAATTTCTTTTGATAATAGCCTGAGACAAAATAAAAACATTTCATTTCTTTAATAAACTTCATAAATTGCTTCTGCAGTTTATTTTTTTCTCAACATTATTTTACGTCTTTCAGCATACTATATATTTGACTACAAAGTTTTATTATTTCTTCAACCATAGAAAATATCTTCCTCATAGGCAGAGGTTTTAACTCCTTTGTCACTTACATATATGTATAATGTAGAATTGTGTGGAAATCAAAAAATACATTTTTTTGGGACAGCAGGACATCAGTCCTGCGACCAGGTGAGTCAAAAATGCCAGGTAGCTCCTGACCCCTGGTGCCTTGGGAGCACCCAGAAAGCCCCCACCTTTGGTACCAGCATGCAAAGCAGCATGGGCAGAACTAGTTAGGTGGACAGCAGGACCACAGGATATTGTCACTCAGACCAAGGGAGAAACACCAGCACCCACCCACCACCATTGCTCAAGCTGGTGGTGCTGTGGTGCTGAGGATACAGTGGGCCTGGTGTTAGTGATTCTAGGCTGCACAGTCAATGTAGATGAACTGACTGGCAGGAAGCAGAGTGAGGGACCAACCAGTTATCCATTTTAACGTTTGAGATTAGTACCAGAATAAAAGAAAAAACAAGCCCACATGCCAAAAATACAACAACAACAACAACAACAACAACAACAAAACCAGCAGCATGGGAAAGCTCATAGCAAATTCACACTGAACTCCAGTCCTATAGAAGATCCCTACAATGAGATCTCCATGGAATGAAGACATGGACCTTAGAAGAACAATCATAGACATATTCAAAGAAATCAAATAATATAAAAAAAATCAGAGAACTAAAGGGAGAGAATGAAAACACTCAGGAAGGAACTAGAGGGAAAGAATGATAAACTCCAGAAAGAAGTAGAGGGTGAGAATGACAAACTCTGGATGGAAGTGGTAACACTGAAAAGAGCCCAGGATGAAATGAAAAAAGAAACTGGTGAAACGAGGAGCTAAAAGAAGAGAATGATGAGCTCCAAATGGAAGTGGAAATACTAAAGAAATCACAGGATGAAATGAAAAAGGCAATTGAACATTCATCCAATCAATAGGAAAAGATGGGAAAAAGGCTCAGAAGCAAAATGGATGAAGCAGAAAACAATATCAGACCTGCAGGATAAAACAGAACAACTAGAACACTCAAGTAAAGATTATGGAAAAAATTTTAAGAATACAAGAGTGGAAAAACCAGGAAATGTGGAACCCTATGAAAAAAAATCAAATCTATGGAGCACGGGGATAGAGGAAGGAGAAGAATCCCAAGACAATGGTATTTATCAGATCTTCAACAGAATAATAGAGGAAAATTTCCCCAAACTGAAAAAAGGCAAACCCATACAAATACAAGAAGCACATAGAAATCCAAATAGACAAGATCAGAAAAGAAATTCTCCATGCCATATCATAGTTAAAATCCTAGATGCTCAAAACAAGACAAAATACTGAATGCCACAAGAAAAAAACAAAAACAAAAACAAAAACAAACAGCAAGTTACATGTAAGGGGAAAACCCATCAGAATTACGGCTGACTTCTTAGTATAAACTATGAAAGCCAGAAGAACATGGACCAAAGTATTCCCAGTGCTAAATGACTTTAGATGTCAACCCAGATTATTATGCCCAGCAAAAATACCAATTATAGTTGTAGGAGAAAGAAAAATCTTTCACGACATATACACAACAAAAGAATACATGTCCAAAACAACAAAACTTCAGAAAATGCTCAAAGCAATCAGGAAGAGAAGAAAGGAGCACCTATCCCCAAGCAACTAAAAAAAGAAGTTAATAAAAGCATAACAGTGGAAATACAAACCTATACTAAGAATGCAAAGAAAAATAAGGTGAAAGGAAGCAACACACATCTCTCGATAAAAACCTGAAATATTAATGATCTAAACTCCTCGATCAAAAAACATAGCCTGGGAAAATGGATTAGGAAACAGAATCCATCCATATGCTGTCTGCATGAAACCCATCTCATCCTCAAGGACAGATACCAACTTAAAGTGAAAGGATGGAAAAAAATATTCCAAGCAAATGGTATCGAAAAGAAAGCAGGAGTTGCTATTCTAATATCAGACAAAAGAGACCTCAGACTAAAATTAATCAGAAGAGACAAAGAAAGACATTACATCCTTATCAAAAGAACAAATAACCGTGAAGATTTCATAATCCTAAATGTTTATGCACCAAACTCAGGTGCACGGAACTTTTTTTTATTAATTAATTTATTTTATTTTATTTATTTCCGTATGTGTATGAATGTATTGTCTGCATGCAAGTCTGTGCACCCATGACGTGCAATGCCGCGGAGGTCAGAAGAGGGTGTCGGATTCCCCTGGAACTGGAGTTCTCCTGGAATTGGAGTTTCAGACGGTTCTCAGCCGCCATGTGGGTGCTGGGGATCGAACCTGGGTCCTCTGTAAGAGTGGTTGGCGCTCTTAACTGCTAGACCATCTCTCCAGCCCAGGTGAACGGAACTTTATAAACACAATTTTGCAGGACCTCAAGAAACAGATTAATCTCAGCACACTAATAGTGGGGGACTCCAGTACCCCATTGAGCCCCTTGGAGAGGTTAACTGGACAGACAATAAAGAAAGAGACATTGTAACTGAAAAATACAATACACCAATGGACCTCACAGATATCTATAGAATATTCCACTCAAACACCAGAGAATAGAAAATAAACAAAGAGACATTGTAACTGGAAAATACAATACACCAAATGGACCTCACTGATATCTATAGAATATTCCACCCAAACACCAGAGAATACACTTTCTACTCAGTGCCTCACAGAACATACTCCAAAATCAACCACCTACTGAGACACAAAATATATCTCAGCAAATACAAAAGGATTGAAATTTTTCATGCATTCTATCAGACCACTGTGCAATAAAGCTCAATATCAACACCAGATTAAGCCCTACTAGCTACAAGGACACATGGATACTAAACAACACAATCCTGAATAATGAATGGGTCAGGGAAGAAATAAAGAACAAAATAAAAGTATTCATGGAACTAAATGAAAAAGACAATACAACACAACAAAACCTGTGGGATACTTTAAAAGCAGTCCTAAGAGGGAAATTTATAGCCATAAGTGCCCACATTAAAAAAAAAAAAAACCAGAAACTGCACAAATAAATGATCTAACACTGCAGCTAAAAACACTTGAAAGACAACAACAAATGAATCCCAAACCCAACAGACAGGAAGAAATAACAAAAATCAGAGAGGAAATCAATGAAATAGAATTAAAAAGATCAATGAATCTAAAAGCTAGTTCTTTGAAAGGATAAACAAGATAGACCTCTAGCCCAGTTAACCAAAAGAAAGAAAGAGCAACTCCAAATCAATAGTATTCATGGTGAAAAGGGAAACATTATAATAGACAAAGAAAAGAACCAGACAATCATATGAGAATACTTCAAAAACATATATTCCACTAAATTTGAAAACCTAAGAGAAATGCATGAATATCTGAACTCCTGGGAATGAACAAAACTTAACAAAGAAGAGATTGACAGTTTAAGCAGATCCATAATATTTGAGGAAATTTAAGATGTAATAAAAAACCCTCCCAACTGCAAAAAGCCCAGGCCCAGATGGTTTCACAACAAAATTCTATAAATCATTTAAACAGGTAAATCAACCATTATTACTCAAACTGATCAGAAGGATACAAACAGAGTAGGCTGTCTGAATTGATCAACATACATTGTATGACCTTTGCACAGAATCAATAAAACATTTAAAAATTATATAAATGTGCCATCTGTAATTGGAGTTTTAAATCAGTGAGATTGAAACAATTATTTATTTGGATAAACAGCAAAATTGGATGCATGTGGCAAATATCCCAGATAATCCTAGAAGATTAAGAACTCTACATGTAAGAGTTAAAACTTGGAAAGTATCAGAAGGTAAGAAATGTGATTTCTTTCCTCGGTGTATCCTTTTATTGAATGTTTGCAATTTTCTTACATCTTAACCATAATTGGATCCCTTCTCCCATCTGTACCTCCTGACACCCTCCCCAATGGACACCATCCATTCTGTAGTATATGTTAAGGCCTTTTAAATCAAGTTTGTGTACCCAGGTGTCCCTTGGTGTGACTTCATCCATGGGAGACTGTTCAGCCTGTGTAGCATCTGTGATTTTCTTTATTGTCATAAAATGATTTTTAAGAAAAGGTCCTAGGTGTATGCATGATATAATACTGTCCTGACATAAAAATGGAGACTTGGGCTTGAGAGCTAGCCTAGCAGTTAAGAGCACCGACTGCTCTCGCAGAGGACCTGGGTTCGATCCCCAGCACCCGCATGGCAGCTAAGAACCATCTGTAACTCCAATTCCAGGAGAACTCTAGTTCCAGGGGAGTCTGAGACCCTCTTCTGACCTCCATGGCATTGCGCAACATAGGTGCACAAACCTACATACAGACAGTACATTCATACACATACAAAAATAAATAAAACTAAAAAAAGAACACTGCGGAGTTATTAAAAAATAAATAAAATGGAGACTTGCTGAGGATTCTCTGACATATTTTTGTAGCAAACAGTTGAGAAACTGTTGGTTGCCTTAGACAATAGCACTGGATTTGTTAGACAAATTTCACAAGTACAAATAAAGCAGTTAAAATTATGTAGATAGCATAGTTAATGTGCAATTATGAAATAGCAATTTGCGACCCTAACTACATGGATATGCCTAACTTTTACTATCTTTTCTAGCTTTGGAAATTATTGGTTGTTTCAAATATTTCAACACTAATAGAAAAATGTTATTTTATTGCTACTTCAGTTATGCTTCCCACTTAAAAAATATTTTATTATTTTTTATCTTTATTAATGAATTGCCTACATGTATGTAAGTGCAACTGTATTCTACAATGCACTGGAGGTCAGAAGAAGGTGTCACATTCCCCTGGAACTGGAGTTATGGATGATTGTGAGCCACCATGTGGGTGTTGGTATAAGGCTCCTTTATAAGAGCAGCCTGTGCTCTTAACTGCTGAGCCATCTCTACATTCCCTAGGATTCCCACTTTAATAACAAGGACATTTTCATGTATTTATGAGACTTTTGCATTTCTATTTTTCTATTGAAAGCTTTCTTTATTTTAATGATTTGTCTTCATTTTGTTTTCTTTATTTTTTCTTGAACTTTTGTACATTTCATATAATGATTTTTAATAAAATTTAGGCCCTTTCCCAGATCCATGATGCCCACCCCCAAAGCTGGAATTAAGAAAAACTGTGTTCCATTCCTCCAGATGGAGCTTTTATAATGGTATATGATATTTCCTGTGTAATCCAGAAAATAATGCCGTGATTTAAATACAAACTGTGGAAAGGAAGGAGAGACTATTTTGGATTTTACCAATGGGTTTTGGAAGTTGAAAATTGTTGTTACTGTTATGCATTTCCACTTATCACTGTGACTGGTTATATATGCCTCCAGTGACCATTCATGTTTGTAATAATAAAAATATGCATTTTCCAAGCCATTTTTCTCTCTCTTCCTGAAGTCCCCAAAATGAGGTGCTACAAATATAATTTTAAACGCTATATATTATTTTTTATTTTTATTTTATTTTATTTATTTATGTGCATGAATGTATTGTCTTCATGTAGGTTTGTGCACCCATGTCATGCAATGCCGCGGAGGTCAGAAAAGGGTGTTGGATTCCCCTGGAACTGGAGTTCTCCTGGAATTGGAGTTACAGACGGTTCTCAGCCACCACGTGGGTGCTGGGGATTGAACCAGGGTCATCTGCAAGAGCGGTCGGAGCTCTTAACCCCTAGGCCATCTATCCATCCCAAACACTATATATTATTTAACACTTTGGAAGTCACTCTGAGAGGTTACATTATGGAAAATTTCCCTTAAAGCTATAATTTTTAGAGTAGCATTTTCCTATATTAATATGCTGGTGGCAGATTTAGAAGTTTTAGCTTTTGCTTTGTTCTATTGCTATATGTTCATCCAGATTGTACTGGGTTCATAGATACATTATCTTTTAAAAAATATTAAAGTTTCATCAGCCATGAGTCCAGACAAAAAAGAAAAAAATACTAAATTTTTGTTTATTTCATACAGACTATCTCAATCAATATGAATCACCTTCCCCACTGCATCCAGCACCTTTATTCCATTCCTCATTGGAGTTCCTACATTGTGTAATTCGTGTTAAGGCTTCTTGTGTAAAATTTGTGTGCCTAGATGTTCGTCAGTGCTAGTTTGTGTACAGAGGTCTACTCAACCTATCCAGAGTCCCTCCCTTTGGAAGATCAGCTCATCCACACCCAGCAGTAATCAGTGGCCAATATTTCTTCAGCAAAGATTGGGGTTTGCTGTTTATTTTCCCACTTCTGTGCTGGGGTTTGTCTGCTTAAGTTTCCATGGGTCTTTTGCATGCTGACACCATTTCTCTAGCTTCATCTGAGCAGGGTCCCAGGAACTTGTAAGACTCTATTTCCATATAGACATGACCTCTTCCCTGGCTCTTTTAAACTCTCCACCATCTCTTCCACAAAGTTCCCTGAGCCCTGGGTCCGTGAAATTTAACATAGGAGTCCTGTCCAATGAACAGAATTCTACAGACTCATATTCTCTATGCTTTGGCCATTTGTGTCCTTTTGTGTTCGTGTCTTTCTGTTCTATGAGAGAGATTCATTCATGAGAACTGAGATATCCGTTAGTGTCCCTTTTACCCCTTGTTCTATATTCTGTGTGCCTTAGATGTAGAGGTTGTATTGTAGATGTGCCACTAAGCCTTAGGCAATGCACAGACAATGTGTGTGAAGAGTTGTGCTACTCTGTAGGAGTCTCTGTCTGGTGCAAAGAAGCTTCTCTGATGAATAGTGACTGGGATATTTGTCTGTAAATATAAGAATACAACTTTCGGACATAGTAAGAAAATACATTAGTCTATGGATGTGACCACATTAGAGTTTTCTCTAAGATCTATGACCTCTTCAGTCATGTGTATTTGAATTTATTTACAGTACCACACATGAGTTCCTCCCATTGAATGGGTTTTTGTTTAATTAGGTAGCTGTTGATTTCTCCCAAGTTAAAAGTGCTGCTATTACAACAATGTCCTATGCTGTGCTAGTCATTTATGTGGTTATTTGGTCTTAAAGCTCGTGTTGGACCATCAGTGTTCTCCCTGAACAGTATGCATACTTGTCTCCAAAGCTATGAGAGCTTAGCCTTCAGAGGAAGCTGCTTCCAGGTCAGTTTCAGCCCCATTGCTCCAATTCCTGTGTGCAAATCATGTTCTGTCATCAGCAGTAGGGTCTTAACTTCATATTTTTGGAGGCAATCAGGAACTCTAATAATAACCTGTGTAATTTTGGGAGTCTCTTGAACTACTCTGGCCAATAACTCAGAAGAAGGGTTCTCTTGTCTGGCACTATTTTTTTGTAAAGTAGCCTTCATCTACACACATGAACCCACGTAGAGATTTTATGTATATATTGATATTAGATTATTGGACTAATGATTCCCTCTTTTTTATACTAGCTGGGTATTATTTATCTATCTTCTTTCCCTCCTTCTATGACTCTTTCTCCCTGTTTTGTCCAATAAAAGTGTCTCTCCTTTTACCCATTTCTCCCTTGATAACAGCAGTCTCCTATAGTCTCAGCTCTATTAAGCTCCCTCATAAACCATTTTGTCCATTTCTCTTTTAGTAACATGTTTCCCCTACTATTCTTCTCTCCCGGTTCTTTCTTTCCCTTCACCTCCTCAGTTCCTTTCTGTTATTCTGGTTCCTGCAGTTACATCATGATACATACTCACATATAAGGATTTGGTGCTAAGACCCACATATGAGGGAGAACACACATCATTTGTTTTTCAGAGTCACTCAATATAACAGTTTCTAGTTTCATCCATTTGACTGCAAATTTTATGGTTTCATCTTTCATTACTGCTGCGTAGAACCCCTTGTGTAGATATGTCACATTTTCATTATCCAGCGGTCAGTTGAGGGGTCACTTAGGTTGCTTCCAGTTCTTATCTTGCCAGGAGCCAGAGATGTCAGGCATACATGCTCACAGAAAATTACTAACTTACTTATCTCAGGAGTTTAGGAGCCAGCTTACTTACCTCAGGAATTTACAAGCCAGCTTACATACCTCCGGAGTTTATGAGTGCACCTTGCTTATCTTAGAAATTTACTGCTATACCAACCCCAGACAAAATTAGTAAAATAGGAATTCCAGTTACAGTCATACATGGTAAAAAACATTACTTAAATATAGGTAGATGGTGGGCTCCTTCTTTAGAAAAATATAGTAAAGAAAAAAACCAAAAAGACCCTCCCTTCCTAAAAGCCCTTACAAAGGTAAAATGGAAGGGAAGACATTGCCCTGAGTGATATCATAGTCAGTTACAAGTAGCAGAAATGTTTTTCCAGACTTAATAAAAGCTCAGTCCCTCGAGCAAGGAGCTGCACCTGATAGAATGAGTAAAATGGAAATCTTGGTTATAGTTATGCATGTTAAAAGGCAATACTTGGCTAGAGGCACGTGGCAGGCTTCTCCTTTGAGAAAAACAGAACTAATTAAGAGACTCTCCCAGGCCATGGCTTGAATGACAGCCTAGAGATCGGGCGCCAGGAAGAATGGGAAAGAACCAAACTGAAGCTTCAAAGGGAGACAATGTCTCACATCTCACAAACAAGCCATCCATGGTCTGTGGTTTTATGACCACTGTTTGTTCCCGGAGATGTGCTAATCTTGAGCAAAGTGCCATGAGTAAATACTTCTGGTTAGTGCTTCTGGTTAATATGTAAAACTTAAATTCTTTAGTAAAGGGCTTAATTGTTCCTGGGGATGTATTAATCTTGATCTGTCTTTTCTGACATGTACTATATAAACAGTTGCTTGGTCTTAGTAAAAAGCACCAGATTCAAGACCACTCTGGTGTCATGTCTGTCTAATATTCGACACGAACCCGTGCCCTCCTTCCAAGACCCTGGTTCCCACAGGTTGAGTGAGCCCCCCGCTGGGACGGTCTGCGGCAGCTGGCGCTCAGAACAGGGACCCTTGGATAGATAATCTTTTTTTCTTTCTCTCTCTTTTTTCCCAGGTAACGGGTAGGCTCTCACCAGGGCTCCTTGGTCCCGCCAATAAAGGCTGGTCGGTTAAGAGTGAGTAAGCAGGGAAGCATGGGGCATAATGAATCAAAGCAAGAGCAAATGTTTCTTTCCGTATTTAAACATATGATGGCAGGCAGGGGATTGCAAGTTTCAGAGAAGGCTTTGAAAGATTTTCTTGATTTTGTTAAGAAAGTCAGCCCTTGGTTCCCGGAGGAAGGCACGCTTACTTTATCTGATTGGAAACAAGTAGGTAAAGAGATGAGAAAACATGTACAGGAACGTGGTGAGGGAGAACTCCCTAAACATGTCTATCCCTTGTGGCTACAAATGAGGGAGTTACTAGCAAATGAGTCAGATTTTGAAGGCCTTGTACATGAAACTTTGTCAGTAGAAAATGATCAGGAAGCCAAACCTTTAAATGACCCACCTCGGTCGCATGGGAGCAATGACAAGGAGCATTCATTTAAAATCCCAGAAAGAGATTTTGAGCCAGGTGATGATGAGGACTTTAATGATTTTGATCCTGAAGAGGCCTCTAAGTATGGCCTCCCAGGAGATCGAGATCATTATTATGCTGGGCGTCCTCCTTTCGCAACATTCCCTGCTAAAAGGACAGAAAATAATAGGAGAAGGAGGCCTTTAGTTCCAGCAGGTTTTCAAGGAGCTATGGATGAGGCAAGGAGGACTGGAGATGTCACTTTCTCCTTTCCTGTGGTAGAAGGGTTGCCTGATGAAAGACCTGTATGGGAGCCTTTGCCTTTAAAAACTCTTAAAGAATTACAATTGGCTGTTAAAACTTCAGGACCCTCAGCTCCTTATGCTATACAAGTATTGGACATGGTTGCAAGTCATTGGTTGACTCCTTATGATTGGCATCAAACAGAAAAAGCGACTCTGAGCCCAGGGGATTATATCCTCTGGAGAATGGTGTATGAGGATAGGGCAAAACAAACAGTGACACAATTTCTTAAACCTAAAGAACCAAAACCAGACATGGATATGCTCCTTGGGACTGGAAATTATACCACTCCCCAGTCACAGGTTACCATCCCTAGGGATATATTGGAAGCAATAACACACAATGCTGTACAGGCTTGGAAAAGGCTGCCACCTCCTGGTACCAAGGGACCTACTCTGTCAGGAATTAAACAAGGCAATGAGGAAGCTTATCAGGACTTTGTTTCAAGGCTAGAGGAGGCTATTCATAGAATGTTACCACCTTCAGAAGGAACAGAAATATTGTTAAAGCAACTGGCATGGGAAAATGCCAATACACTCTGTCAGGATATTATAAGGCTTATTAAGAAAATAGGAACAATACAGGACTTTATAAAAGCCTGTGTAGATGCCTCACCAGCAGTAGTGTAAAAAATGGACTGCTGGGCGTGGAGGTGCACACCTTTAATCCTAGCACTTGGGAGGCAGAGGCAGGCGGATCTTTGTGAGTTCAAGGCTGGCCTGGTCTACAGAGCGAGTTCCAGGACAGCTGGGGCAACAGGGAGACCCTGTCTTATAAAGACCAAAAAAAAAAAAAAAAAGGACTACACTGAAGCTGTGAGAGGTCGGATGTATAGTGCTTATGTATGTAAGAAAGACATATGGAGGAGGAAGAGAGTCCTCCGTTTCCACGTTTCAAATGTGGAAAAACAGGACATATACAAAGAGTCTCCTCAAAAAGGAAGGAACTGGACAAACAGACAAAAATGATTTATTTTTAAGGGGTCTTAAGGAGTCACTCAGGATGCGAGGAATTAGAGTTAAGAAAAAGGACCTTGAGAAATTCTTTGCCTTCATTCCATGCCAGATCTAAAAGAGCCCGCTCCCACGACAACTGTGCCTCAGACAAACCCCTCTTCCCCCGCGCCGCTTTGGCTGCGCGGCACTTGCTGCGGGCTCTGTCCCCAATCACTTCAAGCTCAATCCCTTATTTCACCGCCTGTCAGTCCCCTTTTTGTGCTCCAGCGCTCAACACTCAATCTGACTTAGAAAAAATAACTAGACAAGACACTGTTAAACTTTCTTGAGAAGCTCAATCTTTTATTTCAGAAACCCGATCCCATTCCAAAACCACCGAGAAAGATTTTAACGAAGCTATGCCTCCAAACTCTGATAAGGGAGACACAGAAACAGAGGCAGAGGTGGAGGAACCGGGGAAGTCGGAAGCCATGGGAAAAGAGGGAGATATAAAAAAAATTTCTAATTACTAAAATTCAACGGTACCACCATCTCAAATTTAAACACATAGAAAA
This sequence comes from Rhizomys pruinosus, assembly GCA_009823505.1. Classification (NCBI taxonomy): domain Eukaryota; kingdom Metazoa; phylum Chordata; class Mammalia; order Rodentia; family Spalacidae; genus Rhizomys; species Rhizomys pruinosus. The sequence continues at coordinate 1,021,723 of VZQC01004771.1, forward strand.
ATTAAACAATGCGGTCTCTTCCTTGATTGAAACTTACTGACTAAAGCTACTTTAACAAGAGAAGATTTTCTCCTATGAAAAGCTGACTATACTGAAAGATGCCAGGACGCTGCCTGCCATAATTCAGCAGCCGCTGACCCCTCTAAAGCCTTGACTTTGGACGAATTATTGGGCAACTGTCCTCGTGACACAAATAAAAAACAGACAAAATTTTCTCACACAAATTCAACACACTGCCCTTAAGGCTTGGAAGAGACTCCCCTCTCTCCTGTGCAGGCAAACATGCACACAAAGGGACCATGCTGCAAGCTCCAAGCAGCTAGATCTGCTACTGCTCCACTCCCCTGAAAATACAAAATCCATCGTAGTAAGATGCCAGGCAGTTGGCCCTCCTTGACAGGACTGATAGTTAAGGTGAAACAGGCATTTAGTAAGTCAATCCAACATTTGGTGGCTTTGAGTACAAAAGTGTTTTAATAAAGTTAACTAAAAAATCTCTTAAACTCCAAATGATTGTGTGTAAATGTAACAATACAAAATTAATAGTTCCACAGTCCTTCACAGCCAAGGTGTGCAGTAGACCAAAAAACTAAAAACTTTCTCTACCTTGACATCAAGTTATTATGTAAGATTTAAAAAAGAAAAAGTAAATCTCTCATTATAGTAAGTCATATGTCTATGCAAGCTCTCTGTGTGTTAACTGTTCTCTCATGTGTCTGAGACTTTTGTCATGTGTGTTCTTCTGTGTTGATTTCTGTTAAAAGTGGCCACTTCAAAGTTCTTTCATTCTATATTGTACACATAAATTAAGTTTACTTTTGGCATGCCTCTTAAACTTTTTCAAAGGCCTAATTTAAACCCGGGTTCCTAAGTTCCTACAAAAAAATTCTAAACTGGTTATCTAAAGGTTTTATTTGTTATCTGTTAAGACTGGATTTGATCTCCAAATTAAACTGTTTAAAGTTGCAGGTATTCTAACTTCAGTTTCCTTTCAAGCTGTTTTACAACAAGGTATGTGAGTCTATTCAATACAACCACTAGGATAAAAATCTCTTGCATAAATGTATGGATAAATTGCATATCTATGTGGATGATACTGTTAACAGCTTTGTAACAGCATATTAGAAATCTATCAAACCATTGATGGACAATATATGGTGTTTTTTCCAATGTGTGTATGTCTGTATATGATAACAATGTATGTCTGTGCCTCTGTTCAGTACAACTTTTATAAATTGCCATCACCAAAACTAAGTCTTAAAAACTTTGTGTATAAGTGTGAGCATAAAGTATTGATCACTTTTATAGACTCTATTTTACACTTAGAGTAAAACATACCTTTTGTTTACCTTAGATGTGTTACAGATCTAGTCTTTAATTTCTTGTATGTTTATTGTGACTTCCTGTTGGTACATTAACTTCTATAACTCTGCTATACATTTGTTATACTTGACACATGTTACTTTTAACATTTTTAAGAAAAATTAGGCTTCATTTCTAGGGACCACATGAGAACAGTCCAAGTGAAACCAATTCTGGTGAGCTTGATACATTGTTGTTAATTATTATTAGTAATTGTTATTGATGGTTACAGTTATTGTTATTGGATATAATTATTAATAACAATTGATAAAAATTCAGTCAGATGATAAATTGTTCATTGTTGGCTATTATTATTGACAATTATTAATAATTATTGATGATTGTTGTAACTAATAATGGTTAATAGTATTTATTGATAATAATAATTAATAATGGTTATAGTTGTTGTGATTATGAATAATTATTATTCTTCCAAAGTCCTTTATAGTAAGACAAGATGGATCATTCCAAGACTACAAACAACTTTGGCCTGTCTACTTTAATATGGCTTTCTTCTCTCACAGGTCAACCTAACAAATCTTTCTTATGTATGTATGTGTGTGTGTATGTATGTGTGCACACATGTGTGTATGGATGAGTGTACTTTTGTGTTCTAAGTATATTATGTTAACAGCCATGATAATATAAAAACATTGCCTCTAAGTTGGAACTGGCCCTTTCTTCTCAAGATGCAAATTTCAACAAAGGTTATGGGTTATCTATTAAAAATTTAAAATAATGGATCTACACTGGTTGCACTCTTTCAACATTTAAAACAAAGATGCAACCAGGTTTTCATTGCATTAAAGTGTTAATAAGTTTTTGGGTATTTACCAATAAAAAAATAAAAGATGTATAAAAAATTAATCAAAATGGTAATGATGGTAACAACTTCTCATGGGACATATCTAGTCAGTCGTTAATTAACTGATGGACATAAAAACTGTAAAAAAATTATTAAGAGCTAGATATTAAAAAAAAATCTTTAAAACAGGTTTTCATGCCAGGCCTAAAAAAGGCCAAAAACTTGAAAAAAGACAGCTATTAAAATCCACCTTGTAAGGTTTACAGTTTAACATGATAATACATTTGGACTAATTGGGAATATAAAATGTTAATTGTTGGGGCTGGAGAGATGGCCTAGCGGTTAAGAGCGCCGACCGCTCTTACAGAGGACCCAGGTTCGATCCCCAGCACCCACATGGCGGCCGAGAGCCGTCTGAAACTCCAATTCCAGGAGAACTCCAGCTCCAGGGGAATCCGAGACCCTCTTCTGACCTCCGCGGCATTGCACGACACGGGTGCACAAACTTGCATGCAGACAGTACATTCATACACATATAGAAATAAATAAAATAAAAAAAAATTAAAAAAAATGTTAATTGTTTTTATTTGTAATCTGTATTTAATTTCCAACAATAACTTTGGGATTAAGGTACACAAATGGTCTCTGTATTTTTCTGTGTTATACAGTATTACCGTGTAATACTTTTCCTTTACTTGTAACACAATTTATAGAAATTAAGTTTGAGTTCACTTCCCAAATAAGCATACAGTCAATGATAAACAGTTTGGGTAAATTTGATGAAAACTTACACCTTTGTTCCTGTTTATGGGTATTTGTAATACAACAGGCATCTATTGATCGAAAAAGAGGGAGGTGGTATAATATTCCCTCTATATTCCAAACCTTTTAATAAATTTTTAATTTTAAGATCTTAAAACTAACAATGGAAGGAGATTTGTATGTTCCCACAGGTAAAAACACCAACCTAAATGCCTGAAAACACACAATCTTTGACTGTGCAGGATGGACTGGGAAATGCCAGCAGAGAGGCTGACCCATCTGAACATTAAAGAAGAAGGAACCTCAGATTGCCTGAATCACAGATACTGAACATCTCTCTGAATTGTATATGGGATAACTGTTTATAATGTACTCTAATGAAGTTTACCTTCCAGATGCTGAGAAACCTTCCTACCTCTCACCTTTATAGAAAAAGGAAAAATATGATGGTAATGAAGTCATTCTCCAACTGTAAATTAGAGCCAACTGCTATAGTGGTAAATTCTTATAAAACAGGTATAACTACCTTCTTTAATTGATTGATAGACATGAAAACTGTAAAAAGATAATTCTCTATCTAGAACCAAATATCAGAGTACTTTATAAGTGGTACAATTGAGCACAATATGTTAATACAGGAAAGCTCTGATGTCAACAATGGATTGTTCTTCCAAGGAGATGTTGGCTGGCGGATCCAAGCCCCCCAAATTATAAAGGCCTTTTGCCTATAAAAAATGGGATATCTGCAAGGAGAAAGGTGGTAAGTCCCTGCTGTCGAAGACCTGGTGTAAGCGTGAAAAAAAATGTTCTGAGACATCTCTTGCTAATGTGCGGTTGGCCTCTGAAATACCAGAGAGCGTTACCAAAGGCCACTAATGTGATAAAGCAAAATATTGGTCTTCTTGAGTCAAGCAAGACTCCTCTGTCAGTATCAGGTACACCTCAACTGCCTGGAGATACTGTGCAACAGTGGCAGTCATGTGTCTATACATATCCCAAATCTAATTGGCTATTAGCTCTCTCCTTGGAGGAATAACTCATGGCTGATGCCATAAGCTTATGTCCTCTAGTGGTTAGGAGATGATATGAGCCACAATAAGAACTTGTCATCTTTTATAGAAAAACCACAGCTTGTGGATCAACATACCATTCAAACATCTATGTCTATGCTCACAGCTTAGCTTGCCATAATAATATTGTTTAAATGCCTGTACATCTAATTGCTTGTGCTTTGTTAGTAGGATTTAAAAGGTACCCTGGATAAACTGTCAATCCATGAAGGGAAACAATCTAAACAGACTAGAGTCCAAAGGAACGTCTCCAGAGAAAACAGACTGCTTTGCTTCTCACCCACCTGTGCACCTCTCCCAAAGCCTAGGGAACAACTTGCTGAAGAGGAGGCATGGTAGAATGTAAGGGCTGTGGAGAGATTGGGATGAATTGTGAGACTACAGCAATATGGACTATACTCTTAATTGATCAACATGCTTGTGCATACAAGCTTCTCCAATTGGACTATGGGAACCTTGGGTTGTTCAAAATATGAACATAGATACTTGCAAATTGGTTTTACGTGAATGCTATATTCATTGCTTATACTTGACAATCAGCTTACTTCATGGTTGGGATTCTTGGATATTAATTGGCCTTAGTGTAAAAATAAAGTTTACAGCCCAGTTGATTAAAGCCCACCTTTACAAGTGGGACTCCCCCTCTTTTTGTATAAAAAAAGGGAGGAGATGCCGGGAGTCAAAGCTGTCAGGCATACATGCTCACAGAAAATTACCAACTTACTTATCTCAAGAGTTTAGGAGCCAGCTTACTTACCTCAGGAATTTACAAGCCAGCTTACATACCTCAGGAGTTTATGAGTGCACCTTGCTTATCTTAGAAATTTACTGCCATACCAACCCCAGACAAAATTAGTAAAATAGGAATTCCAGTTACAGTCATACATGGTAAAAAACATTACTTAAATAAAGGTAGATGGTGGGCTCTTTCTTTAGAAAAATATAGTAAAGAAAAAACTAAAAAGACCCTCCCTTCCTAAAAGCCCTTACAAAGGTAAAATGGAAGGGAAGACATTGCACTGAGTGATATCATAGTCAGTTACAAGTAGCAGAAGTGTTTTTCCAGACTTAATAAAAGCTCTGTCCCTCGAGCAAGGAGCTGCACCTGATAGAATGAGTAAAATGGAAATCTTGGTTATAGTTATGCATGTTAAAATGCAATACTTGGCTAGAGGCACGTGGCAGGCTTCTCCTTTGAGAAAAACAGAACTAATTAAGAGACTCTCCAAGGCCATGGCTTGAATGACAGCCTAGAGATCGGGCGCCAGGAAGAATGGGAAAGAACCAAACTGAAGCTTCAAAGGGAGACAATGTCTCACATCTCACAAACAAGCCACCCATGGTCTGTGGTTTTATGACCACTGTTTTTTCCCGGAGATGTGCTAATATTGAGCAAAGTGCCATGAGTAAATACTTCTGGTTAGTGCTTCTGGTTAGTGCTTCTGGTTAATATGTAAAACTTAAACTCTTTAGTAAAGGGCTTAATTGTTCCTGGGGATGTATTAATCTTGATCTGTCTTTTCTGACATGTACTATATAAACAGTTGCTTGCTCTTAGTAAAATGCACCAGATTCAAGACCACTCTGGTGTCATGTCTGTCTAATATTTGCCGAACCTGTGCCTTCCTTCCAAGACCCTGGTTCCCACAGATTGAGTGAGTCCCCCGCTGGGATGGTCTGCGGCATTATCTATTGTGAAAAGAGCAGCAACAAACATGGATATACAAGGATCTCTGCAATGGGATGAATTCTTTGTGTATATGCAAAGGAGTGGTATAACCAGGTCAAATGGTAAGTTCATTTTTAGTTTGTTAAGATTTCTTCAATCTGCTTTCCATCATGGTTGCACTAGCATGGAATCCACCAGCAGGAATGACTGTTCCACTTTCCCTACAGCCTTTCTTGCACTTGGTATATGTTTTTTGATCTTAACCATTCTTACTGGGGTTACGTGAAATCTTAAAGTACTTTTAATTTGAATTACCCTAATTATTAATGATATTGAACATTTAAAAAAGATGTTTCTTATTTCTTCTTGCAGAACTCTCTGGTGAAATCCTTAGCCCATTTTTTAAAATTCAGTCACGTGTTTCCTTGATACTTTGTTTCTAGAGTTCTTTATACAGCCTGGACGTTAAACCTATGTCATATGTGTCACATGGGAATATTTTTCTCCCACTCTGCGAGTTTTCTCTTCACTTTCTTGGTTGTTTCTTCTGTTTTACAGAAGACTTTAGTTCGTTGAGGTCCCCCTTGTTGATTGTTGGCCTTAATTTCTGACCAACCGATGTCTGATTTAGAAAGTTCTCTCTTACACGTATACTTTGTAGGTTACTGCCAAAGTTTTCTTCTAAAGGTTTCAGAGTTTCAAGTTTTACATTGAAGTCTTTGATACATTTGGAGTTGCCTTTTGTGGAAGGTGAAAGGTAAGGTTCTACCTTCATTCTTCTACATGTTGAGAACCAGTTTTTTTCAGCACCATTTGGTTGAAGTGCTGTCTTTCCTCCAGTGAGTGTTCTTGGCAGCTTTTTCAAATAACAGGTGGATGAAATTGCATGTACTCATGCTGTGGTCTACAGTTACATACCATTGGTTCACAGGTATATTTTGTACCAGGACCATGCTGTATTTATGACTATACCTCTATAATGCAGTTTGAAATCTGGTATAGAAATCCCTCCAGGATTGCTCTCCGTGCTCAGGTTTGCTTTGGCTATCCAGAGTCTTTTTTACTGCCATATGAATTTTAGGAATTTTTTCTAATTCTGTGTAGAATATTATGGAGATTTTAACTGGCATTGCATTGAGTCCATAAATGGCATTGGTAGGATGGTAATTTTCACAATATTCACTCTTCCAATCCATGAGAATGGGAGGTCCTTCTATCTTTTGGTGACTTCCTCAATCTCTTTAAAGTTTTAAAAACTTCATTTTAGAGATCTTTCATGCTGGGTCAAGTTTACTCGGAGTTTTTTTTTTTTTTTGAGGCTATTGTGAATGGGAGGGTTTCCATGTACTCTTTCTCTGATAGCTAGTCATTGATATACATATACATATACATATATATATATGTTATGTAAATCATATAAATGGACTTAAAGACAAAAATCACATGGTCATGTCAATAGATATGTATGTATGTATGTATGTATGTATCTCTCTCTCTCCCTCTCTCTATATATATATAGAGAGAAAAACGCTGATTATTGTTGATTAATTTTATAAGCTCCCACTTTCCTGAAAATGTTAATCATGTCTATCAGTTTTCTGATGGAATTTGTGGCATGATTTATGTATAATATCATAGCATCTGCAAAAAGAGATAATTACCTAATTTTCCAATTTAGTATTCACTTTATTTCTTTCTCTTGTTTTATTTCTCTATCAAGATTTTCAAGCACTATAATTAAAAGGAGTGGAGGTAGTGGTCAGCCTTGTCTGGTTCCTTACTTTAATGGGAATGCTTCCAGTGTTTTTCCATTTAGAATGATGTTGGCTGTGGTTTGCTGCATGTAACTTTATGTTGAAGTATGTTTCCTCCAGTCCAATTCCATTTAGGACTTTTTTTGGTCATTTTGAGACAGGGTCTCCCTATAGCTCTGACTGTCCTGGAACTCGCTCTTTAGACCAGGCTGGCTTTGAACTTATAGAGATCTGCCTGACTCTGCTTCCCAAGTGCTAGGATTAAAGGTGTTTGGCACCACCCCTGGCCCATTTAGGACTTTAACATAAATATATGTTGAATTTTCTCAAAACCATTTTTATGTACCTATTGAGATGACCATGTGATTTTTGTCTTTGAGTCCATTTATATGATTTCGATAACTTATTGGCATGGTGCAATTTAGAGAGATCACCAACATTTGGAGCTAAGGGATCTAGGGTGCTAAGAACAAAATCCAGCCTGTGCCCAAGGCTAGAAAGAGAACAAGATGTGATCTCTAGGGAAATTGGAGTTGCTTAGGATTTAGGGGAATCAAGACATAGTGGGCAGGATCAGCCTTACCAGGGAAGAAGACTGTTTTCAGGAATCCAAGGCAAATATGGGAGGAGAGGACAGCCAGGGCAGAATACTGGGCTCATGTGTCCAAAGGCAAGTTGGGGTCAGGGACAACTTTTGAAGACTCTACCCAACTAGACTGAAAAATTGATCTGGTGTGAGTGCAGGGGATCAGGATGCAATGGTCAGATCTGCACTAAGAGGGTAGTCCAGAGATCTGGGTGCCAAGAGCAAAAGCAGATCTGTGTCCAAGGGTTGAAGGAGATTGGGATGTGGGGTTGAAGATATTTGGAGTTGCTCAGGGTGTACGGGAGTCATGGTTCATTGGATGAGAGAGATAATTTCTTATAAATATATAATGTACTTTGACTGTCATCCCCATACTTCCTTCACTTGTGTTTTTCTCCTTGTCTTTTCTCTTTCATCAGACTAGACCTATGGAAAGTTTTAACTTCTATTTTTATATCGTATATACATACATGACTTTATGTATCTATTTAATATATAGGATGCATAGATAAGAAAAATATACAGTATTTGTTCCTTGGAATGTGATTTAATTTGTTTAATATGGTAATCTCCAGGTGCATCCACTTACCTGAAAACAACATAATTTCTTTAACTTCATAGCAGAATAAAATTCCATTGTGTATCTATACTACATTTACTTTACAATTATTTCAACTATAAGACATCTAGTTTGATCAAAACATTCGGTACTGTGAATAGTGCTTCAAGGAATATGAAAATGCAAGAATCTGACTTTACACGTGTTGGGTTTTGTTACATTAAATATTCTAACAGCCAGGCATGTTGGTCCATGCCTAGAATTTCAATTATTGGAAGGTTTAGATAGGAAGTCACATGTTTGAGACTAGCCTGAGTGGCACAGCAAGTTCAAGGTCAATCTGGATAATTATCAAGTCACTATCTCAAAATAAAAAGAATTAAAGTCTAGCGATGTAGATCAGTGGTACAGCAATTCCCTAACATGTACTGTACTGCCAGTACTTAAAAGAGAAAGAAGAAAGGAAGAAATGAAGATAGAAAGGAAGGAAGGAAGGAGGGAGGGAGGCAAAGAGAGAAAGAGAGAGAGAGAGAGAGAGGGAGAGAGAGAATTATTTTGTGTTTTCAAAAACGGGCATGTTTTATCTAGTAATATCTTCTTCATTCATTCTACATTGAGTATATCAATTTGACATAATGCTACTCCTTATAAAATGACTATATTAGAATTGAAATTTTAAATTTAATTTTTAATAATGCATATGTATTTCACAACATTCAATTCCTAAATGTTAGGTTCAGAATTGAGGGGAGACCCATGGCGAGAGAGTAAACAGGGCTCCGACAGGAAAGTAACTTGGGCTTTACTTAGGGCACAGGTCTGGTGTCTAGCAGGATGGCCAGCAACCACATGGATGCTTTGACAGAGATTTTAAGGGGAAAGTAGGCAATAGGCTGTGGACAATAGGGTGCATAGAGGAAAGTAGGATATAAGGCATGTGCACTTTGTGGTATCAGAAAGAACAGCTTGAAAAAACAGGGCATTCTCTCTTAGGATGGCCAAGAAAGTTTACGGCGAACTTTTCCCAGAGTTTAGGATGGAGGTCAAGGTTGAACAGTTCTGGGGTTTCCAGTCCAAGATGACTGCAGTCTTACTCTAAACATATGCAACTTAAAATGTTTAAACCCCAAAAGTTGGGACAGGGGAGATGGCTCAGTGGTTAATAGCACCAGTTGCTGTTGAAGTGGATCTGGGTTCAATTTCCAGCACCCACATGGTGGTGAACAATTGTCCATAATTCCAGTTCCAGGGGAATCTAATGCCTTTGATGGCTCCATGGATATTGCATGACATGAGTGAACTTACAACCTTGTAGGCAATACATTTATACACATAAAATAAAAATATATTTTGAACCCACAAGTTAATAAGTGACTGTGGAAATAATTGGAAATAATTTTTGTCTAATGAAAATGCTGTGGCTTGTTTTTGCATAGGTGTACAGGAAATAGTTAACTTTTTGTCCCACACTATACATATGTTAAATGATTAAAACTCCAACATCTTTAACATGACTGTACCAATCAATAATACCCTCCTAACAGATGAAAATTGTTGACTTATTTCATCACAATTCCAGTGAGTTCACCTATATTTACTTTGTCATCTCTACTGACCTTCAAATTCCTAAATGTATAAAGTCCACAGGTGCTTTTCCTGACTTCAAATTTGCTTTTAATTATATACTTTTCTTGTGTGATTCAGGAGTACCAGGTGCAAAGTGAGAGGTTTGTGACCTCTTGGAGATTTAACACCAGTTCTGTGAATGGGACATAATTGAGGGCTAAGCAGGTGCAATGGAAGCACACTCCCAGAAAATAAAGGAATGTTTAGGTATTAGTACATTTGTATCAGGACAAAGAAAACGCTTTATAAACCTGTCCCACATGGATTGGAAAGGCACAGGTTTTCAGCATTTTGTTCAAATAGTGTTAGGATTTATTAGTTCAAGATTTACAACTGAGTATATTTCTAAGACTCAATTATTTATGAATGTTATTATGGAATTACTCATTGTTTTCCCTCTCTTCATTGTTCTCACTATATTCCAGGAAGAGATGTTTTAGCATTTCCTTAAACATACCTGCTTCTCCTGGCGACTATCAAGATGGGGATTTTGTGATTGGTGGACTCTTCTCCCTGAGAGTGACTGCTGGGGACACCAAAAGAAGATTTGGCTTTCAAGACACAGTCTATATATTAGAATACATTTATGTGTAAGATTCTCCTAAGTACATAAGAAGGCTTTAGGAACATGCAAATCTTTTCCCATAGTTAGTTTTAAGATTTAAATTGCAAAGTTTTTGACAAAAAGCTTTCATATATAGCTGTATCCCCCCTTTTTATTTTAGGTTTTTATTTTTTGACCCATGAGTCTCAGAAAGGCAGTTGTAGTACACATTCTTGGTCAAAACCTCACCAACTTAATGGCTGAGAAGGAAAAGACACAGCTTTGCATTGTGTAGGATGTACCAGGAAGTGCCAGCAGAGAGGTTGGCCTGTCTGAACATTGAAAGAAAGAAAAGCCTCAGACTGCTACAGGCATCAAACCTCTCTGTGGATCCTATTAGGAACAACCACTTATAATGAGTCCTAACGAAACTTACCTTCTAGGTGCCGCAAAATTTCAATATGAGAGACTTTCTTACCTCCTCTTCATAGAACAAGGAGGAATATGATGGTGATGCAGTCGTTCTCTAACTGTAAATTGGAGCCAAATGTTATAGAAGTAATCTCTTATAAACTGGTAAAACTGCCTTCTTTAATTGACTAATAGACGTAGGAACTGTGAAAAGGATTATTCTCTGTTCAGAAACAAATACAATACTAAAGTCTCTTTAAACTGTGCATTTAAGCAAAATATATTAATACAGGAGAGCTCTGATATCAGCAATGGATTATTCTACCAAGGAGATATTGGCCAGGGGATCCAAGCGCCCCCCCCCCAAAAGGTAAAGGCTTCTTGCCTGTAAACTGGGATACCTGCAAGAAGAGAGGCGATAAGGCCCTGCTGTTGAAGACCTGATGTAAGCAAGGGAAAGATGTATTGAGACCACACTTACAAGTGTACAGTTGGTCTCTGGAAAACCAGAGAGTGTTACCAAAGGCCACTAAATCAATAAAGCAAATATAGTTCTCCTTGAGTCAAGCAAGACTCCTCCATCAGCACAAGCTGCACTTCACCTGCCTGGAAATACTGTGCAGCAGTGGCAGCCATATGTCTGTTACCTAAATTTTAGTATGAGTCTGTTGTTTTAGGTAACAAACCCAAATCTAATTGGCTATTATCTCTCTCCTTGGAGGAATAACCCACGGTTGATGCCACAAGCTTACATCCTCTAGTGGTTAGGAGATGCTATAAGCCACAGTAAGACCCTGTCATCTTTTATAGAAAAATCGTAATTCATGGATTAACATACCATCCAAATATATGTGTCTATACCAAAGTAACCTACCATAACAATTAGTAATGTTTAAATACCTATATATCTAATTGCTTGTGCTTTGTTAGTAGGATTGAAAGGTTATTCCTGGACAAACTGTCAGCCCATGAAAGGAAATAGCCAGAATTGACCAGAGACCACGACAACAGCTCCAGAGAAAGTAGACTTCTGCTTCTCATCCACCTGTGCCCCTTTTCTAAGCCTAGGGAACAATCTACAGAGGATGGAGCGTGGTAGAATGTAGGGGCTGTGATTAGGGTGAATGGTGAAACTTCAGCAATATAGACTGGACACTTATTTGATCAACTTGATTGTGCATACAAGCCCCCCTAGCTGGATCGTGGGACCCATGGGCTGTGTGGGTTTGGGCACAACTGCTTGCAAATTGGTTTTACATGAAGGATGCTTGTACTCATAAATTATTACTTATCATTAAAAAATGAAAAAAAATTAAAAAAGAAGCTTTTAAAAACCCTGTAGAATTGTGAAGTATTTTTCTTTATGTAATAGTGCTGAGAATTGTATCCTGCTTAAATTTCTTTACACTGTTTTTGTGAATTGCCAGGGGTAATCCAACACACCTTATTTTGCTGAACTAGGTCTTATTATCCAAGGCAAGACACATGAAATACTAAACCTCTATTTCCCATTTGCTCCATTCCATGACTTTATTTTCTCAGACTCAAGATGCACATTAAAAAGCCAAAATTGTAAATAAGGCATGAATTTTAGTATGAGTCTGTTGTTTTAGGTAACAAATTCTTCCACATTTTCACATAGAATATGGTGTTTATAACTCAGATTATTATGACTAATTGTTTTAGAAATAACAACCCAGAAAATTATCTTTCCAACTTTGCCTTCGAGGGACCTTACTAAACATTGTCAGCACATGCTGGCCATGATTTTTGGTATAGAAAAAAATCAACAAGAACTTGATTCTGCTGTTCAATATATCCTTGGGATTCTATCTCTTCAATGTTAACTTCATTGAGATGAAGGCCATGGAGAGTTCCATGTCTTTGCTTTCAGGACAGGGCCCTCCAGTTCCCAACTATAGCTGCTGGCCTGAGAAGAGAGACAAGCTGGTGGCCGTGATAGGAGGAGTTTCAACAGGAATATCCACACAGATTTCCTGAGTTCTAAGTCTCTACAACATTCCATAGGTAAAGAAAGGATTCTGTCCCTTGAAATTAAACAGTATTTTAGTGCTTAATGCCAAATAATACAACTAACATTTATTGAAAAGGTAAGGGTCTCCTTAACAATTTACTACTCATCATTGTTACTTAAAAGTATATTTATGGGACTGGAGAGATGGCTCAGCTGTTAAGAGCACTGACTGCTCTTGCAGAGGACCCAGGTTCGATTCTCAGCACCCACATGGTGGCTAAGAACCGTCTTTAACTCCAGCTCCAGGGGAATCTGAAACCCTCTTCTTACCTCAGTGGCATTGCAGGATCCGGGCTCACCAACCTACATGCAGATAGTATACTCATACACACAAAAATAATAAATAAATAAATTAATTAAAATAGTATATTTATAAGATAAAAACATGCTTACACAATAAAATTTTCTTTTAAAAAATATTTCCAATATGAAAACATATAATGAAAAAAATATAACATCTAATATTACTATCCAGTTTTTCTATCTTATGAAACTTTAGATTAATTTTAATCATAAACATGGGAAATATGACAATTTTACTCAAGTTTTACTGTATATATGCTATAAACACTTTTACTTAGAATTCATTATTTGCAGTATCATTTAAATTTCCACATAATATTTCTTTCAACAAAGTTAACTAATATACTTCTTATGGCCAAATACATAGGTTGTTTATATTTCTGTTCTATTTGGAAGAAAGTGTTAATTGATGGTCTAGTTTAAAAATGGATTTATTGATAGCAATAGCTTCCTATAAACATTGTTGGAATACTGGTATTTCTAAGTGTAGTTTTTTTGGTAAGACTTATGTTAAACTTGAAAATTGCTATTTTGAAACATCAATTAAGCCAGATATCATGGTGCACACCTTTACTCTGAACATTTGAGAGACAACAGGAGGCAGATCTCTGTAAGATCAAGGACAACCTGGTCCACATGTTAAGTTTCATGCTAAGTGGTGCTACAGGAGGACACTGTATCAAGACCCAAAAAGAAACATTAATTTATGGGCAATAGCAAGGGCCCAAACTTCTGTACATTTTCCTCTGTAATTAGTGGAGTTACTTTTAGAATTTTTTCAAGTGTGTTACATCAAAAATTGATTTTTTAAATAATTTTTTATTTATTTCTGTATGTGTATGAATGTACTGTCTGCATGCAAGTTTGTGCACCCGTGTCGTGCAATGCAGCAGAGGTCAGAAGAGGGTGCCGGATTCCCCTGGAACTGGAGTTCTCCTGGAATTGGAGTTACAGACGGTTCTCAGCCGCCATGTGGGGGCTGGGGATCGAACCTGGGTCCTCTGTAAGAGCGGTCAGCGCTCTTAACCGCTAGGCCATCTCTCCAGCCCCCAAAATTGATTTTTTATAAGCAGCTGATTTTTTAATTCTTTGGGAGTTAATTGTATTTGTGTTATTTACTTTTGCAGGGTATGTTTTATTAGGACATTTTCATATATACATATGTAGCATTGTATCTTGCTTTTCTTAGTTACTACCTCCCTTGGTCCCTTCCCCCCCCACCTTTCTCCAATATATGTTTTTGACTATAGTTATATGAATTTATTTCTAGGTCCTTAATCTATTGCATTTGTTTAAATGCCTGTTTGTGTCAATGCTATGCTGTTTATGTTACTGTGACTTACTGGCATAGTTTCATATCTGGTCTTGTGAAACAACTACTGTTGTTTCTGTTTATGAATGTTTTGTCTTTTGGGGACTCTTTTGTGTTCCAATATGAATTTTGGAGCTTCTTTTCCTAGATTTGTGAGGAATGTCATAAAATGTTGATGAGGACTGTGCTTAATCTCTGTCACTTTTGGTCATATATCCAATTTTATAATATTAATTTTGCCAATCTCTCTGCATATAAATGCCTTCCATCTTCTGACATCCTTGATTTCATCATTATATTAAAGTTTCATTGTGAAGAACTTTCGCTCCATTGGGTAGGTTTATTCCTAGCTATTTTTAAAGATATTGCAAATGGGATTTCCCACCTTGCTTCTTTTTCTGCGATGACATTACTGATATACAGAAAGTTAATAATTTTAGCATGTTATTTTTTTGGTATTTTTGAGTCAGGGTTTCCCTGTAGCCCCAGCTGTCCTGGAAATCGCTATGTAGACCAGGCTGGCCTTCAACTCACAGAGATCTGCCTGCCTCTGTCTCTGAGTGCTGGGACTAAAGGTGTGTACCACCACACCTGGCTAGCATGTTGATTTTGTACCTTGCTCCTTTGCTGAAAGTTTATATGAGATCTGAGAGTTTTCTGGCAGGATTGTCATATTTTAAGTATGGAAACATCTAAGAAGATGGATCATTTGACTTTTTTCTTTCTTATGTGTATCTTTTCCTTGCCATATTGCTTTTGCTAGGATTTCAAGATGGAATTGATGGTGACAATGAATACTCCCATCTATGAGTGATTTTAGAGAAAATGCTTTTAGTTTTCCCCCATTTAGTATGCATTGGCTATGAGTTTGTCATATATAGATATTATAATGGTGAGGAAATTTTTTTTTCTAGATCCTCCAGGGCTTTTGTCATGAAAGACTGTTGAAGTTTAGAAAAAGTCTTTTCTGAAGCCAGAAGAGGCGCCATAGTGAGTGAGTACTTGTGCTGGGTGCTCAGGTTCAAGCCTTGCTTGCTAAGGTAGGAGCCCAGCACCACTCCAGACAGGGGAGCCTGGAGTGGATTGACTCTTGGGTTGCTGGATGGTTGATTCGCTGATTTGAGGCAGAGGTGCTTAGGTCTAAACCTTAAACACTTGTAGGGTGTGGCTGACCGGGTGGGATTGCCCTTCCCCCTCGAAGCCAGCAGGGGCTTTGGTGCCATAGTGAGTGACTTCTTGTGTGGGGTGCTCAAGTTTGAGCCTTGTTTGCTAAGATAGGAGCCCCGCACTGCTCCTGACAGGTACTGGGGCATGGGCTCAGTCAGGCATTCCCCCACAACTGGAATTGAGGAAAGAGTATCCACGTGGATTTTTCGGGGGAACCTTCAGAACAGGAAGGGATAGTGACTTCGACTTCCAATATCTAATATATAAACAAAATTGAAAGCCTGAAACCTAGACAAGTTAACGCTCCATAAACAAGGAGGGGGGGAAGGGGGCATCTGAAGGAGGCAAGCAAAGCAAGCCTTCAACACAGTGAAAAGACATTTGTGATTTGAATCACAAAAGGGAAACCCACATGCCAGGGACACAACAGTGAAGGGCAAATATGGGAAAGGTGCAGGATAATTCCGCACCAAGCTCTCCCAACCTTGTAGGAGATAGCTACGATGGGATCCCCCTGGAGGCGACCCAAGAAACAGATCTTAGAGGAATAATTGCAGACCTATGCAGAGAAATTAAAGAAAATAATGAAAAATTCAGAGAACTAAAGAGAGAGAATGAAAAACTCAAAAAGGACCTAGAGGGATACAATAACAAACTTCGGAAAGAACTAAAGGAACAGAATGACAAACTCCAGAAAGAATTAGAGGGAGAAAAAAACAAAGTCCGAAAGGAAGTAGAAACAGTGAAAAAGGAAGCCAACCAACAAAGTAAGGAGCAAAAAGAAGAGATTGAGAAGCTCAAAAAGGAAATGGAAATACTAAAGAAATCACAGGATGAAATGAAAAAGGAAATAGAACATTCATCCAATCAAGAAGAAAGGAAAGGAAAAAGCCTCAGAAATAGAACGGAGGAAGCAGAACAAAGAATATCAGATCCGGAAGATAACAGAAAAGCTCAAATAAAGCTCAAATAAAGAATATGAAAAAATTAAAAATACACAAAAATGGAACAACCAGGAAATATGGGACACTATGAAAAGATCAAACTTCCGCATCATAGGAATAGAGGAAGGAGAAGAATCTCAAGAGAATCTTCAACAGAATAATAGATGAAAATTTCCCCAAACTAAAAATAGACAAACCCATACAAATACAAGAAGCACATAGGACTTCAAATAGACAAGATCAGAAAAGAAACTCCCCATGCCATATCATAGTTAAAATGCTAGACGCCCAAAACAAAGACAAAATTCTGAAGGCTACAAAAGAAAAACAAGTCACATACAAAGGGAAACCCATCAGAATTACAACTGACTTCTCGGCACAAACCATGAAAGCAAGAGGAACATGGAACAAAGCATTCCCAGTGTTAAAGGACTATGGATGTTAGCTGGGCCTGGTGGCACACGCCTTTAATCCTAGCACTTAGGAGGCAGAAGCAGGCAGATCTTTGTGAGTTCAAGGCCGGCCTGGTCTACAGAGTGAGTTCCAGGACAGCTGGGGCTATGGGATACCATGTCTCGAAAACACCAAAAAAAAAAGAAAAAAAAGGACTATGGATGCAAACCCAGAATAATTTATCCAGCAAAAATGTCCATTATAGTTGAAGGAG
The DNA here is from genome assembly GCA_009823505.1 of Rhizomys pruinosus. Taxonomy (NCBI): domain Eukaryota; kingdom Metazoa; phylum Chordata; class Mammalia; order Rodentia; family Spalacidae; genus Rhizomys; species Rhizomys pruinosus. The sequence goes on from VZQC01004771.1 coordinate 1,039,299, forward strand.
AGAGAAAAATCTTCCATGGCATAAACAAGATGATAGAATACATGTCCAGAAAACCAACTCTCCAGAAAATACTTGNAAGCAATTCAAAGGGCAGAAGAGAGAGAGGAGCAACTATCCTCAAGCACCTAGGAAAAGAAACTAATAAAAAACATAACCATAGGAGTAGAATCCGATATAAAAATCCAAATGGATAATAAAGTGAAAGGAAGCCACACCATATTTCAATTAACTAAATAATAATGGGCTAACTCTCCCTATCAAAAGGCATAGGCTGGGAGAATGGATTAGGAAACATAACTCATCTATATGCTGTCTACAAGAAACCCATCTCAATTTCAGGATAGGCACCAACTTAAGGAGAGGGATGGAAGAAAGTTTCAAGCAAATGGTACCCAAAGAAAGCAGGTTTTGCTATTCTAATATCAGACAAAATGACTTCAAGCAAAAGAAATCAAAAGAGACAAAGAGGGCCATTACATTTATTAAAGGAACAATTAATGATGAAGATTTCACACATCATAAATATATATGCCACCAAACACCAGTACACCAAATTTATAAAGACAAATTCTTCAGGAATTCAAGGCACAGATTAACTCCAGCACACTTACTAGGGCACTTCAATACCCCATTAAGTCCCCTGAGACAGATCATATACCTCTTTCTTAGGCGGTACCACTCCCTGTTTGCAGTCTCTTTTGCAAATATCTCACAGGTCTGGCATCATCGATGGCTTCTTGGGGTCTCTGCTGCCAACCAGGCTTCACATTCACAGCTTCATGCAATGGCCTACTAGGGCCTTCTTTATTCAGGGACCCCCTCAGCACTCTGCCTGACCTTGGCAGCTTCTGAAACCATGGGGAAGAAACTGATGACCCTTCACTCTTGCAAAATTCATGCCTCTAAAGCCAACACCACATGAATGAAACTGCTGAGTTTGGCTGCAAGTTGGGATGGACTCTCTCCTACTTTACCACATTTGTAATTTTTCTCTTGCCCTGGACTTGCTGGAGGATTAGCTGGGTGTTGTCCTTGCCCTGAAGGTACTGATCTTTTGTTTACTTGTAAATCTCCAGGCCTCTCCTTAATGGCTTTTATCTCCTTTGAAAGGGAGCCTCTCCTTCACAGCCTTGGCCCCACCTTTAATCTTCCTAGTGCAGTTTTTCAGTCCAACTGTACTCTTGATTTCTTTCTGCCCCATTGCTCTTCTTCACTGTAGATCTGTATAATATTCACCATTAAAAGCCACACACCATTTCTACATTAGGCTGTCCTGAAATATCCTCCGCCAAAGACGTCAGTCCATTGCTTTTCAACTAGCATCAGGCAAAGCATTTGGGCTGTGGGCAAAACTGCCAGATCTTTTCAAAATATCCAGTTGCTCCTAGTCTTTATCTCCCTGGAACCACATCTTTTGCAGCTATACTTTATTCCAGGCCTCCACTAAAATGGCCCTTTAAGCTCTGCTTACAAAAGTCAACCGCCTTTCCAGCCCAAAGTTCCAAAGTCTTCCACATATCTCCAAACAAACATGGTCAGTTCTTCACAGCCAACAGCCCACCTCTGTACCAATAACTGTATTAGTCCTTTTCTGTTGCTGTGATATAAAACACCAGACCAAGGACTTAAAAAAGGAAGAGTTTTTTTGAGCTTATGATTGGCAGTTCCAGGAATTAGAGTCCCTTGTGGTGGGAGGCATGTGGGCTGGATCTGGAGCAAAACCGAGGGTCACATCTCCGCAAAGAGCACAGGAAACAGAGAGGAGTGCAACTGTATACCACGAGGCTTGTTAAAACTCACTAAGCCTGCCACCAGTGACACATTTCCCCCAGCATGGCCACACCTTCTAAGACCTCCAAAAACAGCGCCACAAACTGGAGACAAATGTCTGAATACTTACAGCCTATGGGGGACACTCATGCAAACCACCACAATCTCACTCTGATAAGACTGGCCAGCGTCAAGGAAAAAATGATACCAAGTGATGGAGAGGTTGTTGGGAAAGGGGAACACTCATCCATTGCTGGTGGTAATGTAAACTTGTACAGCCACTATGGAAAGCCGTGTGGAGACCCTTGGAAGACTCAAAATGAGCCTTGCCCCTGACCCAGTCAAAACACTCCTGGTATTATCCACAGACTATCTTACTGGAGAAATACATACACACCTATATTTATTACAGCTCTGTTCACAATACAAAAATCTGGGAACCAACCCAAATGCCCCTCAACTGACGAGTGGATAGAGAAAATGTGGTGCTTGTACACAATGGAGTTCTATGCAGCAGTAAAGAAAGACAACATCATGAACTTTGCAGATAAATGGATAGAGCTAGATGATATTATATTAAGTGAAATAACACAGTCCCAGGAAAACAAACGACAAATTGTATCCTTCATCTGTGGATGCTAGCGCCAATAACCAAATTGTCAATATATCTTGTGGAGATGGATGCATATTAAAAGAACAACAGAAAGACTGCATCAGAAAATGACTGAAATGGTGAATCGGGAGGGTGGGAGGGCGGGAGAGGGACATGAGTGTATATTCGATTAATGTTATTTAATTGATGTGGTTCAACAAGTATCCCAATTTTTGCCCATACTTTTCTACAGGTTATATGGTGTTTTAGGACTTAGTAAAAGTAAATATGTGTATATTAAACAACATTGGTTAAAGTTTTTAATAAAACAGTAGTGCACCGCGTCAATTGGAATATAAATTGTTGTTTTTCAAGTTTGTTTTACTTAAATCTGTTTAACAATAACTTTTGGGATTGGCACCTACAAATGCTCTCTATAATTTTTCTCCTTGTACAGTATCATCTTGTAGTATTCTCTTTTACCTGTAGGTGATTTAACTTAAAATTAGTTTGCTTCCCAAGCTAACCACATACAGTCAGCCAAAACAGCTTGGGAGAATGCTGAAATCTGCACCTTGATTCCTGCCTATAGGTATGCATAATACAACTGCCCTTTTTGAGATTCATGGGTCAAAATACAAAAACCTAAAATAATAAGGGGGGATACAGATAATATGAAACCTTTTTGTCCAAAAACTTTATGATTCACTATCTTAAAACTAACTATGGGAAAAGATTTGTATGTTCCAACAGGTTCAAAATGTCACCAATCTTAACGCGCTGAAGAAAGAAAAAGATACAGCTTTGCATTGTGTAGGATTAACCAGGGAAGTGCCCAGCAGAAAGGTTGGCCCTTGAAACATTGAAGAAGAAGAAAAGCCTCAGACTGCTAACAACATTAACTCCCTCTGTGGATTCATATTGTAACAACTTGTTTAATGAAGTCCTAACGAAACTTACATTCAGGTGTTGCAAAGTTTTAAGTGAGGAAATTTCTTACCTCCCTCCCTGAACAAGGAGAAAAATATGATGACAATGATGAGAGTTCGTTCTTCTAACTGTGAATTGGAGCCAACTGCTTATAGAGGTATCTCTTATTAAAACCAGTAAAACTGCCTTCCTTAATTGACTAATAGCCATAGGAACCGTGAAAGGATTATTCTCTATCAGAACCAAATGTGATTTACTAAAGTCTCCTTAAGCTATGCATTTAAGCAAATATATATTAATTACAGGGGAGCTCTGATATCAAGCAATGGATTTATTCTACCAAGTGAGATGTTTTTGGCCAGGGGATCGAAGTCCCCCCCCCAAAAGTAAAGGCTTCTCACATGTAACTGGGATACCTGCAAGTAGAGAGGGATTAAGGCCCTCTGTGTGAAGACCTTGGTGTAACGCATGGGAAAGATTGTATTGAGACCAACTTGCAAGTGTACAGTTGGCTCTCGAATACCAAAGATATTACCAGGCCACTAAACCAATTAAAGAAAATATAGGTCTCCTTGAGTCAAGCAAGACTCTCCAGTCAGACCAGCTATCACCTCACCTGCCTGGAAACTACTATGCAGCAGAGGCAGCCATACTGCCTGTAGCTCCAAATCTAATTGGCTGTTAGCTCTCTCCTTGGAGGAATAACCCACGGGTGATGCCACAAGCTTACATCCTCTAGTGGTTGAGATGTTATAAGCCACAGTAAGACCCTGTCAATTATTAAAAAAAAAACATAATTAATGGATACATACCCTCCAAACATCTGGGTCTATACAAAAGTAATCTACCCATCACAATAGTACTTGTTAAAATATATATCTATATATATATATACTTGGAACTGAACTTGCCACCCGACCAGTCCATACACTCCCTGGCATGTACCCTCAAAGACTACGCCACCACAGAGATTACATGCACAGCCTGTTTATTGCAGCTCTCTTCCACAATTAGCAAGGCCTGGAACCAACCCTAAATGCCCTCAACTGACGAGTAGGATAACAGAAAATGAGGTACAATCACAATGGAGTTCTTGGCAGTAAAGAAAGATGACCCTCACCGACTTTGCAGGAAAATGGTTGGAGCTAGGTAGCGGACATTCACGCTGAGTGAAGTAACAAGTCCCAGAAAAACAAACAGAAATTGATGGTATTCCCTCATCTGTGGATGCTAGTGCCAATTACCCAGTTGTAGATTTCTTTGTAGTATGGGGACCCCCTGAGCTTTCTGTACAACGGCACGTTGGCAGCATAATGCATTTTTGAAACAACAACACAACAACAGAAAAGACTGCATCAAAGAACTGACCTGAAACATGTGAACTTCTGCTCAAAACACGTCAACTTCCTCATGGAGGAACATATTGAGAAAGACAGAGATGGAAAGCTATAAGTTGGCAGAAGGCATGAGCTCTGGCGGGAGTGGGGCAAGCGCAGAAGGGAAACTGGGTCTAGATTTGTTAAAAATAAATAAATATATATAAATTAAAAAAAAAAAGATACATTACCACTATAACAGTTGGCGTCTATTACCGTTATGGGACTAATGACTCAAGTACCAATATATATATATATATATATATATGTATTATTGGTTCTTTGTGCTTCATTAGTGGGATTGAAAGTCAAGTTATCCTGGACATAACTGTCAGCCCATGAAAAGGAACAGCCAGAATTGCGTCCCCTAAGTCCAAATCAACAGTCCAAGAAAGTAGACTTTGGCCTCATTCCACCAGCCCCTTCTAAGCCTAGTAGCAATCCAGAAGGGGGTCGCGGTAGAATGTTAGGGCTGCAACTTTGGTGAATGGTTGAAACTACAGCAATCTAATCTGACACCTATTCAACTCATTGACCAACCCCCCCCCCACCAGCTGGTGATGGAGACTTGGGCTGTGTTTGGGGTTTGGCACAACTGCTTGAAACTTGTTTTACATGAAGAATGCTTGAACTCCTAAACTATTACTTAGTAAAAAATGAAAAAAAAAAGAAGTAATAAAAAATTAAATAGTTAAAAAAAAAAAAAAAAAAAAAAAATTTATTTTTATTTATTGTGTATGAGTTTATTGCATGCATTGTATGTAAGTTGAGCCCCTGTGATGCAATGCCCACGGGGTCAGTAGAGGCTGCTGAATCCCTTTGAACTGAAGCTAATTGGTTGTTAACCTAAACACCTAAACGTGGGTGCTGGATCAATTCCTGGGTTACTGCAAGTGCAAACCAGGTTTTAAACACTAAGCAATCTCTCCAGCCCCAATACTCCTTTTTTACTTGAATATTCTTCATCTATATTTTATAATCTTCGATTATGTTTCAAATTATACAACTAAAAACCAATAGTTTTTGCTTTTATAAATACAGTTGTACTGTCCTACAAATTTAATGAACTATTTTCTTGTTTTCGTTAAAGAATACTTCTTTGTGTCCCAAATAAGAAACAAGAGAAAGTCTGTTTACTCACTAGGAAAAGCAAAATCTAGAAAAAAAACTCTGCCTTATTCGCTTTGGAAGATTTTTAAGTGCTAATTAACAGCTATTGATAGTAAGGAATATCACACCTATTAAAGTTAATGAGTGCTATGTAATGAATTATTAAGGCACAGTGAAGATACAGGAAATGTCTGCAAGTACCACCTGCTGAGATCTATGTCTGAGAATTCAACAGTTCTGAAGCAAATGTGGGAGAGTGTTTCACAAAGAAGTATTTCTTTGGAAATAGAGGAAACAACATGCAATACAACAACTCAAATTTATTTTGAATTTAGATAATATTTTGTGAATAATTTCATTATTGCTGCAAATACAGTCATCTTTTCCAATTCCAAATATCACCATAAGGAGGAAATGGCGAGAGGAGTCTAGGTTCAGAGCTCATAATGTTCTTGACCGGACTTCAAGTCCCCGCACCCATACAGTAGAGCTCACAACTGCCGTAACTCCAGCTCCAGGCGAATCTGACACCCCTTCATATCCATGGGTACCTGCACACACATGTGTGCACACAAAATAAATACAAAAACAAAAAAACACACCCACACACAAACACACAACACACACTCTTATATAATATTATGTACAAACCCCCCATTTTTATATATATATAATTTGCAAAGCAAATAAAAAATAGTATCACCCAATAGATTCTTAGGAAAATAATCCCTTTAAAAATTATTTATTTATGTGTTGCATGTACTGTCTGCATGTAGGTGGTGCACCCATGTCGTGCCACCCGTGGAGGTCAGAAGAGGGTTGTTGGATCCCCTGGGAAACTGGCGTAAAAGACAGTTCTCAGCACCATGTGGTGCTGGGGATCGAACCCAGGTCCTCTGAAGAGCCAATCATCCTCTTAACCGTATAGGTTCAGGACACCATCTCTCCAGCCCCAGGAAATAATCCCTCTTAAAATATCTTGCATTACACTGTTCAGTGTAAGCTCACAGGATGTACACTGATAAAACTACACTATAATCAAAACATGAATGTAGTCATCATTGCGTGTTTTAGTTGTCTCTTCTTTTACACATAGAATGTTTTGAAATGCATGTATATATTGTTATACCTAACAGTAGTTTCTTCCTTTTAGTCACCAGTAAAATATCCCACTGTATAAAGATGTCCTTTGTTTAGTCATTCATCATTCTTAACTATTTTGGTTGATTGGTTCTAACTTCTGGTTGGAGCTAGCATTTTGCAACTATTAATAGTGATGTTACAATGGCCATTCACACACAGGGTTCTGCCAGGGGCTATACTTTAATTTTGATGGCTAAGTAGATAAATGGTGTCTGTGTGAGTCACATTATAACTTCCAGCAATTTTTCAAATTGCTTGTATCATTTACCTTCCTACGGCAATCAGGAGAGTTTGTCTCCCATCTTCATTAGCATTTGATATTGTCAGGGTTTCTCATTTTAGTAAGTTAACGCAATGATACCTTAAAATTAGAGTTAACCAAAAAATACAAAATTAAAAACCACCAAAAATTAGGCAAATTAACTTAAATTAATTATTAAAAATTAGAGTTTTAACTTTTGTTTCTCTGACAGCTAATAATGTAGAGAATTTTGGTCCTTTCATCTGTACCTATCTTTTTATTATTAAAATCTGCTTGTCCATTTACAAAACAAATGCGGGAACACCATTCTCATTTTTTCTTTTCTTTTTTTTAATTTTTATTTCTTTTTGTATGTGTAGAATGTAATGTCCCATGTAGGTTTGTGCATCCATGCTACTAGTTGCAATGCCGTGGATGTCAGACGAGGGTCTCAGATTCCCCCTGGAACTGGAAGTTACTCTGGAATTGGAGTTAACAGACGGTTCTTAGCCACCCATGTGGGTGCTAGATCAAACCTGGGTCCTCTGCAAGCCGCAGTCATTTGCCTTAACCGTTACGGCATCTCTCCAGCCCCTCCTCATTGCTTCTTAGGCTTGCGTTACTTCATTTAGCATAATGGCTTTTAGATCCATGCATTTACCTGCAAATTTTTTTTTTTTTTTTTTTCTTTACAACTGAATAGAATTCCTCGTGTAGATTACCACCATTTTTGTTAGCCATTCATCAGTTGGGTAGCATTTAAATTTTTTACTCTATTAATTTTTTTAATCCATGCGTAGATAGTCTTCCTATCTTTCATCTCCTTCTTCTGGGGTTTTAAACTTTTTGTTGTAGAGAACATTGCGTTTCTTTGGTTAGGTTTGTTCCTGGTATTTTATTTCTTGATGCTATTTTTAAAATTTATTTCCGTATGTGTATGAATGTATTGTCTGCATATAGGTTGTTTTTTTTTTTTTCTATTAACTGCTTTTAGGATTACCTTACACTTGATTTTATAAGACCTGAAGGTGATACATTGGTTCTTTAGTTGAAATCTCACTGTTACTTTTAATGAAAAACTCCTAGCTGTAAAATTTTCTCTTAGGAACATTCAACATGGCTCTTGATGTTTGGGATCACGTTATTTGTTTGTAGGCTTTTGTGTTTCTATAAATTTTAAAATTGCTTTTCATGCTTTTTAAAGAATGTCATTGTAATTTTTATGAGAGTTGCACTGAGTCTATGAACTGTTTCTGGTAACATAGCTATTTTCACATTAATTTTGCCAGTCCATGAGCATTTGTGGCTTTTCTATCTTCAGTGTCTTATTTCATTTATTTATACGTACTTATTTATTGGAAAATTTTAAATTGAATTTTTGTGTATTTCATACATAACATCTCAATTAGTCATAATCGCCTTTATAAACCCCTCTCCTTTTACACCCTCCTCCAGTGCCCCCTCTGGAATTCATACATTATCATTTGTGTTAAGGCCTACTATACCAAATCAACCTCCCAGCCATTCCTCAATACAAGTTCATCCACTGAGCTTCCAGTCACCCTATCCATAGTCCCTCACTTTAAGAAGACCAGTTATTCCTCACCTAACAGTAATCACCTGCCAATAGTTCTTCAGTTAAGATTGGATTCTGTTACCCATTTCTGCAGTTCCATGCTGGGTTTTTGTCTGTTTGAGCTTGCATGTGTCTTGTGCATGCTGATACTAATGCTGTAGGTTCATATGAAAGGGTCCCAGGAGATTGTATGGTTCATTTCCACATGTTCTTGCATCATCTCCTTGGTCTTACAATCTTTCCACCTTCTCTTTTGCAATGTTCCCTGAGCCCTGGATGAGGGCTATATACTCACATATAAGGATTTGATACTAGCATCCATAAACGATGGAGAACATACATCATTTGTTTTTTTGGAGTCTGTTACTTCACTTAGCATAACAGCTTCTAGTTCTATCCATTTACTGCAAAGTTCATGATGACGCCTTTCTTTACCACAGAGTAGAACTCCATGGTATAAAAGTACCACATTTTCATTATCTACTCATCACTTGGAAATTTAAGTTTCTACCGTCTCTTTGCTATTGTGAAAAGAGCAGCAATAAACATGGATGTGCAAGTATGTCTGCAATAGGATGAATTTCTAGTTTTCTTGTGCAATTTTTGGCATCTCTTAGGTATAACATCATTCCATCTGGAAAGGGGCGCTTTGACCTCCTCTTGTCCAATTAGTACTCTTTTAATTTCCTTCTGTTGTCTGATCACTCTAGCAGGAGTTTCAAGCACTATATTAAAAAGTAGCATAGATACTAGACAGCCTTGTCAGGTTGCTGATTTCAAGTGAAATGCTTCCAATGTTTCTTCATTTAGAAGGATGTTGGCTGTGGGTTTGTTGTATATAACTTTAACTATGTGGAGATATGTTCCTAGAAGTCCAATTCCCTCTACGACTTTTAACATAAATGATGTTGCATTTAATCAAAGGGCTTTTCTGCATGTAGTTTTTGTCTTTGAGTCCATCTATATGGTTTTGGACATTTATTGACTTATGTATATTGAACCATCCCTGCACCTCTAGAATAAATCTGACTTGATCATGGTGGATGAATGTCATATATGTGTGCAGTTTGCAAGTATTGTGTTGAGAATTTTTGCATCTATATTCATTAAATATATAGGCCTATAATTTTCTCTTTGGGGATATATATTTACCTGGTTTTGGTATTAGAGTGATATTTGTTTCATAGATGGAATTTGGGAGTTCTCCCTCTGTTTCTATCTTTTTGAATAACTTATAGTAAATAATATTTGTTGTAGATCTTCTTTAAATGTCTGGTAGAATTCTGCCATAAATCCATCTGGGCCTGGGATATTTTTAGGTGGGGGTTTTTATTTTACTATTTCAATTTCCTTATATGTTATAGGTCTGTTTAAGCTGTGGATCTCTTCTTGGTTTAACTTTGATGATTTCCATGATTTCAGATATTCATCCACTTCTTTTAGGCTTTCAAATGTAATAGAGTATATGTTTTTAAAGTGTTCTTGTATAATATTTATGGACCTTCTTGTCTGTCGTGATGTTTCCCCTTTAACGTCTAATTTTGCTGATTTAGAGTTGCTTTTTCTTTCTTTTGGTTAACTGAACTAAAGGTCTGTCTATCTTGTTTATCTTTTCAAAGAACCAGCTCTTGGATTCATTAATTCTTTGTATTGTTTTCTTTGTTTCTATTCGATTAATCTCTGCTTTGATTTTTATTATTTATTCTTGTCTGCTGGGTTTGGGCTTCATTTGTTGTTCTTCAAATGTCTTGAGTTGCAATGTTAAGTCATTTATTTGTGCTCCTTCTTATTTTTTAATGTAAGAAGTTAGAGTCATACATTTCCCTTTTAAGACTGCTTTTAATGTGTCCCATAGGTTTTTGTTATGTTGTACTGTCCTTTTTGTTTAATTCTAGGAATACCGTTATTTATTTCTTAATTTCTCCTTTATCCTATTCATTATTCATGAGTGTGTTATTTAATCTCCATGAGATCATGTAGTTACTAGGGCTTCTTCTGGTGTTGATCTATTAAGCTTTATTGCATTGTGGTCTGATAGAATGTATAGAAATATTTCAATTTTTTGTATTTGTTGATTTTGGTTTTGTGCCCCAGTATATGGTTGATTTTGGAGGAAGTTCCAAGGGAGCTGAATAGAAGAGATATTCTTTGGTGCTTGGGTGGAATATTCAGTAGATGTCAGTTACGTCCAATTGATGTATGGCATTGTTTATTTCACATGTCTCTCTGTTTATTCTTTGTCCAGTTGACCTGCCTGATGGAGACAGTGATGTGTTGAAATTCTCTACTACAGGTGTGTTACGATTAATCTGTGTCTTAAAGTCCTGTAGTATTATGTTTATGAAGTTGGGTGCACCAGAGCTTGGTGTGTATATGATTGTAATATATTCTTGGTTAATTGTTCTTTTGATAAGAATGAAGTGACTCTCTACATCTCTTCTGATTAGTTTTAGTTTAAAGTCAATTTTGTCAGATATTCGAATTGCAACCCCTGCTTGCTTCTTTGTGCCATTTATTTGGAATATGTATATTTTCATCCTTTCACCTTAAGGTAGTGCCTTTCCTTGAAAGTGAGATATGTTTCTCCCAGGAAACAAAAAGATGAATTTCATTTCTTTTTTTTTTTGGAAAAATGATTATTTTATTAATAGTTTTTAATAACTGATTATAGACACAAAAGGAAATAATTTGAGCACTTGATTTATACTCTATAAGCACTTCTATGCATAAAGGAATTAAATATTTAATAATAGAAAACTTAAAGATTGTTCATTTTTTTATAATGCTTTTATTGATGTTTTGTGTATTTCAGACATCATTTCTCAATTCAGTTTAGGCATATTCCCATTTCCCTTCCCCCCACCCTACCCCACCCCAGATCATACAGTCTGATATAACTGTCCTATATCTTTCTCTCAGTCCTTTTTTATGTTTAGGAATTCACATTTTCCTCCTTTAATTTTATATTACTCTAAAATATGAATGCATACTTTCCACTCATACACAGTAATTATAGAGTCTGAAAGTAAGTGGTGGATCGATTCTAGAGCCTGTTAAGAGATTTACATTATAACAACATAGTTGCTTTCATATAAACAGAAATAAAACAATAATATTGTTCAGCTTCCCTTTCATCTGAGGAGTTGGTGTTAGCATCAACAAATGAGGGAAAACATTCATTGCTTGTTTTTCTGGGACTGTGTTACTTCACTTAGCATAATGGCTTCAAGTTAAATCCATTTACCTGCAAAGTTCATGGTGTCATCTTTCTTTACCACTGAGTAGTACTCCACTGTGTAGATGTACCATATTTCTGTCATCCACTCATCAGTTGATGGGCATTTGGGTTGGGTCCAGCTCTTTCCTATTGTGAAGAAAGCTGCAATAAACATACATGTGCATGTATCTTTGCAGTAGGATGAGTCTTGTGGGTATATTATACTCAGAAATGGTACAGCTGGGTCAGGTGGTCCATTCCACTAATTTGTGGCTTTTTATTGGGGAGTTCAGTCCATTTGTATTTAAAGTTATTATTGAGAAATTTACATTGGTTCCCATCATTTTAGTTTTTGTTTGCATTCTTGGTTTAACTTTATGTTTCCACAGGATTCCTTCATTTCACTTCTTTCTGTTGCCATTTGGGTATACTCATTCCTTTCTTCTGTTCTTTGTTCTTCTTCAGTTATTCTCTGAAGGCCTCATTTTCTGGGCATGAATTCTTTCAGTCAATTCATGTTATGGAAGATTTCTCTTTCTCCTGCAACTATAATAGACATTTTTGCTGGGTAAAGTATTCTGGGTTGGTATGTATGGTAATTTAGAACTGGGAATACTTTTGGTCCAGACTATTCTGCCTTTCATGATTTGCATTGAAAAGTCAGCTGTAATTCTGATGGGTTTTCCTTTATGTGTGACTTGTTTTTCTTTTGCAGCTTTCAAGAATCTCTCTTTCTTCTGACCATTTAGTGCTTTTACTATGATATGGCATGGGGTATTTCCTTTTTGGAACTATTTGGTGTTCTATGTGCATCTTGTGTTTGTATGGGCATGTCTTTCCTTAATTTTGAAAAATATTCTTTTACCATCCTGTTGAAGATCTGCTTAATACCATTATCCTGAGATTCTCCTCCTTCGTCTATGGCTATAATTCATAAGTTTGGTTTTTTTCATCATGTTCAACATTCCTGAAAATTCCATTCCTGAGCTTTTAATTTTTTTCATAATCTTTGCAAGAGCAGGCCAATTTTTCAACTTTACCATCCAATCTTGAGATTCTGTTTTCTACTTCATTCCCTTTGTTGGTGAGGCTTTCTCCTGTCATTTCCATATGGCATCTTAAGTTTTGCATTTTTCATTTCATTTCAGCCTGAATTTTCTTCAGTATATCTATCTCTTTTGTGAATTCAGTCAGAAGTTTATCCTTTTTTTGCTTCTTCGATTTTTTTGTGTTCTTTAAGTTCATGAGTTCTTTGACCAGTTTTATGATTGTGCTTTTAAATTCTGTGTCCTAGGTTATGTCTAGGGGGTCCTCATTGTAGAACTCTTCTATGGGACTGGTAGTATTTAGTAGAGACATATTAATTGCATTTTCATATTATTATTCTTATGCTATGATTTTGGCACTTGTGTTACTTTATTGGTTTGTGATTCAAAACTCTCAGTTTCATTTGTTCAGTTGAAGCCTGACTTTGTATTTTTGGTATCTTTTTTGACACAGACTCTCCAGCTGTCCTGGAACTCACCATGTAGACCAGGCTGGCCTTGAACTCACAGAGAGCCACCTGCCTCTGCTTCTTGAGCACTGAGATTAAAGGTGTGCACCACCACTCCTGGCTCCTTGTTTGTATTTTTAAAATATTTTTCTTGACAGTACATTAATACACATACAAAAATAATAATAAATAAATAAATAAATAAAGTGTTCAACATCACTAATAATTAAGGAAATGCAAATTAAAACAACGTTAAGATACAATCTCACTCTGATAAGACTGCCTAGGGACAAGAAAATAAATGATACCAAATGCTGGAGGGGTTGTGTGGAAAAGGGAACACTAATCTACTGCTGGTGGGAATGTAAATGCATACCACCACTATGGAAAGCAGTGTGGAGAACCCTTGAAAGACTCAAATTGAGCCTAACGCCTGACCCAGTAATACCACTCCTGGTAATACCCACAAGACTCATCCTACCACAAAGATACATGCACAGCCATGTTTATTACAGGTCTTTTCACAATAGTGAAATGTCCATGAACTCGGGTGTGGTGGGGAGCAAGGAAAGGGAAATGGGTCTAAACTGGACTGAGAAATGATGTATGGAATGCACAAATCTTCAATAAAAATATTTTTAAAAGAAAGCTGTTATTATTTTTTTGGTCTTTTCAAGGCAGGGTCTCCGTTTAGTCCCACCTGTCCTGTAGCTCACTATCTAGACCAGCCTGGCCTTGAACTCACAGGAATCCACCTGCCTCTACCCCCCATGCTGGGATTAAAGGCATGTGCCATCACTTCCAGCTTAAAAAAAAAAAAGAAAGCTTTTAAGAGGAAAAAATATTCAAGTGAAAATGTTTCATTACAGAGTTGTTTATGGATGGAACTGTAATATAAATTCAGCAATAAAAAAATAAAATAAATAAATAAATATTTTTCTTGAAGTTTTATGCATTTCACATATCACTTCTCAGTTCAATCCTGACTCATTTTCCCCTCCATGCCCCCCACCTCTCCCAGGTTCATGCACTCTGCCATACATGTCCTGTATACTCTTCAAAGGTTTTCAAAGCAGAGGATTATTTTTTTTGGGGGGGGAGAACTTTACTGCTTCATTCGGTTCCCTGTCCCAGTTCTTTTGTTGTTGTCCCTCCAATCCATTGTTTCATATATGCATATACCTATGTCACACTTATACCTAAATCTTGTCATCTGAAAATAAACTGTATGTTATTTCCAAATCATATTTTGGGATTCACATTTTCCCTTTTAATTTTATATTATTCTAATATATATATACAGACACTCCACCCATATACCAAAATTATAACTCTGAAATTAAGTGGTAGGTTAATTCTAGAACCCATTAATTGATTCATTTATAAGAGCACAGTTGCTTTTAGATAAATACATACAGGACATTAATGTCCCTCAGTTTCCTTTAGCATTCACAAATGAGGGGGGCCATTCATTGTTTGTTTTTCTGGGACTGTGTTACTTCACTTAGCATAATGGTTTTGAGTTCCATCCATTTACCAGCAAAGTTCATGATGTCATCTTTCTTTTTTATATTTTTAAGACAGGGTCTCCCTTTCAGTCCCAGCTGGCCTGGAGTTCACTCTGTAGACCAGGCTGGCCTTGAACTCAAAGAGATCTGCCTGCCTCTGCCTCCCGAGTGATAGGATTAAAGGTGTACCCCACCATGCCTGGTAAATGTCATCTTTCTTTACCACTGCATAGAACTCCATTCTGAGATGTACGACATTTTCTCTATCCACTCATCAGTTGAGAGGAACTTGACTTAGTTCCAGCCCTTCACTATTCTGAAGAGAGCTGCAATAAACATGCATGTGCATGTATCTCTGCAGTAGGATGAGTCTTGTGGGTATATACCCAGGAGTGGTAATGAATGGGTCAAGTGGTAGTCTCATTTTGAATCTTTTAAGGGTTCTCCATACTGCTTTCCATGGTGGTTGTATGAGTTTACATTCCCACCAGCAGTGGATGAGTGTTCCCATTTCCCCACAACCACTGCAGCATTTGGTATCATTTGTTTTCTCGATCCTACCCAGTCTTATCAAAGTGAGATGATATCTTAGAGTGGTTTTAATTTACATTTCCTTAATTATTAGTGATGTTGAACACTTTTTAAGATGTTTCAGCCATCTTTATTTCCTCAATTGTGAAGTCTCTGTTCAACTCTTTACTTCATTTTTTGAGTGAGTCGTTTGTTTCTTACTTGTTTGTTTGTTTTTTTGAGTAGTTTTTATATTCTGGAAGTTAATGCTCTCTCAGATGTATCAATAGTGAAGGATTCCTCCCACTCTGTGGGTTTTCTCTTCACTTCCCTGATTGTTTCTTTCACTGTACAGAAGCTTTTGAGTTTAATGAGGTCTCACTTGTCAATTGTTCACCTAATTTCCTGCACAGCTGCTGTCTGATTTATGAAATATTTTCCTATGCCTATTTCTAGTAGGTTGCTGCTAACATTTTCTTAAATCACCTCAGAGCTTCAGGTGTCACATTGAGGTCTTTGATCCATTTGGACTTGATTTTTGTACAGGGAGAGCAGTCTGGGTTAATTTTATTCTCCTACAGGTGGCGATCCTGTTTTGCCAGCACCATTTGCTGAAGATGCAGTCTTTCTGCCATTAAGTCTTCTTGGCACCCTTGTCAAAAATGAGATGGTTGAAATTCTATGTGTTCAAGTTTGGATCTTAAGTTTTGTTCCATTTGTCTGCAGGTCTGTTTTTGTGCTAGTACCAGGCTGTTTTTATTATGATACCCCTGTAATATACCTTAAAGTCTGATCTAGAGATCCCCCCTGTATTGCTCTTTTAACTCAGAGTTGCTTTGGCCATTCAGGGTCTTTAGTTTTTCCATATGAACTTATGGATTTTTCCCAGTTTGTGAAGATACTCTTGGGAATTTTAATTGGGATTGCACTTTCATCTGTATAGTAATTTAAGTAAAATGGACATTTTTACTATATTAAATTTCCAAACCATAAGCATGGGAAGTCTTGCCATCTTTTGATGTCTTCTTCAATCTCCTTCTTCAGTGGTTTAAATTTTTGTTGTAGAGATCTTTGGTGTCTCTGGTTAGGTTTGTTCATAGATATTTACTGTTTTTGAGGCTATTGTGAGTGGGAAGTTCTCTTCATATTCCTTTTCCAGTTGCTTGTTGTTGGTGTAAAGAAAGGCTACTGATTTTTCTAGGTTAATTTTGATCACACCACTTTATTGAAACTCCTAATGGTTTATAGGAGTTTTCTGGTGGAGGTTTTAGCATCCCTTCTTTAAATTATCATGTCATCTGCAAAATGGGATAACTTTAGTTCTTCTTTTCCAATTAGTATTTCTTTAATTTCCCCTTCTTGCCTTATTGCCCTAGCAAGCATTTCAAGCACTATACTGAGAGGAGTGACAATAGGCGGCAGCTTTGCCAGGTTCCTGCCTTCAAGGGGAATGCTTCTAACTTTTCTCCATTTAGCATGATGTTGGCCGTGGGTTTGTTGAATATGGCTTTGATTATGTTGAGGATGTTCCCTCCAGTCCAATTCCTCTAGGACTTTAAGCATGAAGGGATGCTGGATTTTGTCAAAGGCTTTTTCTGTGTCAATTGAGATGATGGTGTGGTTTTTGTCTTTCAGTCCATTTATGTGTTTTATTATATTTACTCATTTATGTATGTTGAACCATCCTTGCATCTCTGGTATAAATTCAACTTGGTCAGGATGGATGATCTTTTTTATGTGGGTCTCTATGTGGTTTGCAAGTATTTTGTTGAGAAATTTGCATCTATGTTCATTAATGAGATGAGTCCTAGTTTTATTTTTTGGTTGTATCTTTGCATGGTTTTGGTGTTAGGGTGATGCTGGGTTCACAGAAAGAATTTAGGAGATTTCCCTCTGTATCATTCTTAACAGTTTGATTAGTAATGGTACTAAGTCTTCTTTAAATGTCTTATAGAATTCTGCCGTGATCCATCTGGGTCTGGGCTTTTTTAGGTTGGGAGTTTTTTATTACATTTTCAATTTCCTCAACAATTATGGTTCTGTTTAAGCTGTCAATTTCTTCTTGGTTAAGTTTTGGTGATTTCCATGATCTCAGATATTCATTCATTTCTCTTAGGTGTTCAAATTTAGTAGAGTATAGGTTTTTTATGTATTACCAAATGATTGTCTGGATCTTTTCCTTGTCTGTTGTGATGTTTCCCTTTTCATCATTAATTATATTGATTTAGAGTAGCTCTTTCTTTTGGTTAACTGGGCTAGAGGTCTGCCTATCTTTTTTTAATAAAATATTTTTATTGGTCTTTTGTTTATTTCATACATCATTTGTCAATGGGATACTCACACTGTAGCTCAAGGGGAGTGGAGCGGGATGCTGGTGCCCTCTGGACCTGGTGGGGTTCCAGCTGGCTGGGTGACTCTGGCCCACAGCTGGGCACACTGGGCCAGGTAACAGGCCGTGCCAGGGCAGGATGAGCCCACCTGGTGTTGTGTTCACTTATTTCCCAGGCAACAATCAGCTATCCTCAGTCTTCTAAGGTCTTGGCCCCTCTTAGCCAGNCTTCTTCATGGTAGATCTGTATAATATTCACCTTTAAAAGCCACACCACCATTTCTACATTTTAGGCTGTCTTGAAATACCTCCGCAAAGACATTAGTCATTGCTTTTCAACTTAGCATCAGGCAAGCATTTGGGATGTGGGCAAACTGCTGTCAGTCTCTTTATCAAAATATCCTGGTTGCTTCCTAAGTCTTTATTTTTCCCCTGGAACCACATCTTTTGCAGCTATACTTTATTCCAGGCCTTCCACTAAAATGGCCCTTAAGCTCTGCTTACAATAGTCAACAGCCTTTCCAGCCAAAAGTTCCAAACAGTCTTCCACACTTCTCCAAAAATACACATGGTCAGGTTCTTCACACCAACAGCCCACTCTCTGGTACCAATAAACTGTATAGTCACTTTTCTGTTGCTGTGATAAAACACCAGGAACCAAGGAACTTATAAAAGGAAGAGTTTATTGAGCTTATGATTGGGCAGTTCCAGGCGAATTAGAGTCCATTTGTGGTGGAGGAGGCATTGTGGCTGGATCTGGAGCAAAACCGAGGGTCACATCTCGCAAAGACCACAGGAAAACCAGAGAGGGAGCAATTGTATACCACGAGGCTTGTTAAAACTCACTAAGCTGCCCCCAGATGACACACTTCCCCAAGCATGGCCACACCTTTTCTAAGACCTCCAAAAACAAGGCCGCCACAAAAACTGGAGACAAATGTCTTGAATACTTACAGCCTATGGGGGACACTCATGCAAACCACCACAATCTCACTCTATAAGACTGGCCAGCGTCAAGAAAACAAATGATACAATTGATGGAGAGGTTTTGGAAAGGGGAACACTCATCCATTGCTGAGAATGCTAACCTGTACAGCCACTATGGGAAGCAGTGTGGAGAAACTTTGGAATACTCAAAATGAGCTTTCCATCTGACCCAATCATACCACTTCTGGTATATATCCACAAGACTCATCTATTACTGGAGAAGATACATTACACAACCTATATTTTATATACAGTCTGTTCAACAAATAGGCAATAAATCTGAACCACCCAAATGCCCTAAAACTGACCGAGTGGATAGAGAAAATGTGATAGTGCTTGTACACAATGGAGTTCTATGCAGCAGTAAAGAAATAAAACATCATGAACTTTGCAAGATAAATGGATAGAGCTAGATGATATAATATTAAGTGAAATAACACCAGTTCCCAGAAAAAAACAAACGACAAATTGTATACATCATATGTGGATGCTAGCCGCCAAACAATAACCAAATTGTCAATATATCTTGTGGAGATGGATGCATATTAAAAAGGAACAACAGAAAGGACTGATCATCAGAAAATGACCTGAAAATGGTGAATATTCGGGAGGGGTGGGAGGGACGGGAGAGGACATGAGTGTATATTCGATTAATGTATATTTAATTGATGTTGAGTTCAGCAAGTACCATTTTGCCCATACTCTGTCTACAGGTTATATGTGTTTGAGGACTTAGTAAAAGTAAATATGTGTATATTAAAACAACATTGGTTTAAAGTTTTTGATAAAAACAGTAATGCATGTGAGTCAATTGGAGATATAAATTTTTGTCCACAGTTGTTTTACTTAAAATCTGTAAAAAGAAATCTGTATAACAATAACCATGGGATTAACATATACAAATGCTCTCTATAATTTTTCTCCTGTGTTACAGTATCATCTTGTAGCATTTTTTCTCTTTACATGTAGGATGATTTAACTTGAAAAAATAAGTTTGTTTCCCAAGCTAACCACATACCATCACCCAAAACAGCTTGGGAGAATTTGCTGAAATCTTCACCTTGATTCCTGCCGATAGGTATGCATAATACAACTGCCCTTTGAGATTCATGGGTCAAAATACAAAAACCTAAAAATTAAGGGATATAGATATATATGAAAACCTTTTGTCCAAAAACTTTATGATTCATATCTTAAAACTAACTAGGAAAAATTTGTATGTTTCCAACAGGTCAAAATGTCACCAACTTAACGGCTTGAGAAAGAAAAGATACAGCTTTTGCATTGTGCAGGGATGTAACCAGGAAGTGCCAGCAGATAGGTTGACCCCACTGAACATTGAAAGGAAGAAAAGCCTCAGACTGCTACAGACATTTAACCCCTCTGTGGATCCTACTTTAACAACTGTTTATAATGAGTCCTAACGTAACTTACATTCTAGGTGCTGCAATAGGTTTTAATATGAGAAAATTTCTTACCTCCCCTCCTAGAACAAAGGAGAAATATTGATGATGATGATTGAGGTCGTTCTTTAACTGTAAATTGGAGCCAATGTTATAGAGGTAATCTGGCTATAAAACCTGTAAAACTGCCTTCCTTAATTGACTAATAGACAAGGAACTATGAAAAGGATTATTCTCTTTCAGAACCAAATATATACTAAAGTCTCCTCTAAGCTATGCATTTAAGCAAAACATATTATTAATGCAGGAGAGCTCTGTATCAGCAATGGATTTCTACCAAGGAGATGTTGCGCCAGGGGATCGAAGCCCCCCCCCAAAAGATAAAGGCTTTCTTCCAGAACACTGGAATACCTGCAAGAAGAAAGGCGATAAGGCCCTACTGTCAAAGACCAGATGTAACCATAGGAAAAGACTTTATTGATGACCGCACTTGCAAGTTGTACAGTTGGTCTCTGGAAATACAAAGAGTATTACCAAAGGCCACAAAACCAACAAAGCAAAAATTGGTCTCATTGAGTGCCAAGCAAGACTTCTCCTCCAACATCATCTACACTTCACCTGCTTGGAATACTATGCAGCAGTGGACAGCCATATGCCTGTACATCCCAAATCTAATTGGCTGGTAACTCTCTCCTTGGAGGAATTAACCACGGCTGATGCCAACAGAGCTACATCCTCTCAGTGGTTAGATGTTATAAGCCACAGTTAAGACCCTGTCATATTTTACATAAAAAAACATAATTAATGGATTAACATACCCTCCAAACATCTGTTTCTATCACAAAAGTAATCTACCCATCACAATTAGTACTGGTTTAAATATATATATATATATATATATATACTTGTTAATGAACTTGGCCACCCGACCCATCCATACCACTCCTGTGCATGTACCCTTCAAGACTTACGCCACCACAGAGATACATGCCACGGCCATGTTTATTGCAGTTCTTCACCCAATAGCAAGGAGCTGGAACCAACCTAGAAGCCACCTTCAACTACGAGTGATAGAGAAAAATGTGGTACATCTGCACAATGAGTTCTATGCAGCAGTAAAGAAAGAATGACATCACAAGCTTTGCAGGAAAATGGTTGGAGCTAGATGACATCATGCGAGTGAAGTAACACAGTCCCAGAAAAACAAACGATGAATGTATCCCTTCTCTGTGGGATCTGTGCCAATTACCCAGTTGTAAGTATTTCTGAGTAGGGCCCCCTGAGCTTTTGTACAAGCAGTTGGGCATAAGCATTTGGAAACAACAACAACAACAACAGAAAAGGACTCATCAAAGAACTGACTGAAACAGTGAACTTCTGCTCAAAACAGTCAACTTCCCCATGAAAATATTGAGAAAGACTAAGAGAGGAAAGCATGTTGCATAATGCATGAGCTCTGGCAGGGTGGGGAATGGGCAGGAACACCACTGCGTCTAGATTGTTAAAAAATAAATAAATAAAAATTAAAAAAAATAAAGAAATTCACCACTATAACAGTTGGGCCTATTGTTTACAGTTAGGGAATGACTTTCAGTACCAATATTATATAATATATATATATATATGTATTATTGTTGCTTGTGCTTCATTAGTTGGATTGAATGGTTATTCCTGGACAAACTGTCAGCCCATGAAAGAAACAGCCAGAATTGGCCAGAGTCCAAATCAACAGCTCCAGAGAAAGTAGACTGTTTGGCTTCTCATCCACCTATGCCCCTTTTCTAAGCCTAGGGAGCAATCTGCAGAAGAGGGGTCGTGGTAGAATGTAAGGGCTGCAATTTGGCTGGAATGGTTTGAAACTACAGCAATATAATCTGGCACTTATTTGATAACTTCATTGACCAACACCCCCCCCCAGCTGGATGTAGGACCCTTGGGCTTTGTGGGTTTAGGCACAACTGCTGAATTGGTTTACATGAAGGATTCTTGTACTCATAAAAAACTATTTACTTATTGTTAAAAAATGAAAAAAAAAGAAGTAATAAAAAATTAAATAGATTTCTTTTTTTTAACTAATCATTTATTTTATTTTTATGGTTATGAGTTTATTGCCTGCATTTTATTAAGATGAAGCCCCGTGATGCAGTGCCCACTGGGGTCAGAAGAGGCTGCTGAATCCCTTTGAACTGAAGCTAATTGGTTGTTAACGTAAACACTTAAACGTGGGTGCTGGGATTCAATCCTGGGTCTACTGCAAGTGCAACCAGTGTTCTTAAACACTAAGCAATCTCTCCAGCCCCAATCCTCCCTTTTTTACTTGAATATTTTTAATATATATTTATTAATCTTCAAATTATGTTTCAAATTATACAACTAAAAACCAATAGTTTTTGCTTTTATAAATACAGTTGTACTGTCCTACAAATTTAATGAACTATTTTCTTGTTTTCGTTAAAGAATACTTCTTTGTGTCCCAAATAAGAAACAAGAGAAAGTCTGTTTACTCACTAGGAAAAGCAAAATCTGAGAAAAAAAAAACTCTCCTTAGTTTCGCTTTGGAAGATTTTTAAGTGCTAATTAACAGCTATTGATAGTAAGGAATATCACACCTATTAAAGTTAATGAGTGCTATGTAATGAATTATTAAGGCACAGTGAAGATACAGGAAATGTCTGCAAGTACCACCTGCTGAGATCTATGTCTGAGAATTCAACAGTTCTGAAGCAAATGTGGGAGAGTGTTTCACAAAGAAGTATTTCTTTGGAAAATAAGAGGAAACAACATGTTGCAATACAACCAACCTCAAATTTTATTTTGAATTTCAGATAATATTTTGTGAATTATTTTTAAATACTATATAAATATACAGTCATATTTTCAAATTCAAATATCCATGAAATGAGAAGAACGAAGGAAGGAGACGGGGAAAGATGAAAAGGAAATAGGGGAGAGAGGAGAGTCTAAGGTGCAGAGCTCATCATGTTCTTGCACAGGCACACTCAAGGTCCCCAGCACCCATGACAAGTGGCTTACAACTGCCTGTAAACTCTAGCTCCAGCAGGAGAATCTGACACCCTCTCTATCCATGGGTACCTTGCACACCACATGTTGCACATACCATTCAGCAGAGAAACACAGCAAAACAAACACACACAACAAAACAACACACACTATAATATATATATATATGTACAAACACACATTAATAATATAATTTCGCATTTAATATCCATAAAAAGAAATAGAAGACCAAAATTTAGAAAAACCCTTTTAAAAAAATTATTTTTTTATTGTATGAATGTACTGTCTGCATGTAGGTTGGTTGTTGCACCCTGTCGTGCACAACCCGTTGGAGGTCAGAACAGGTGTTGGATTTCCGCCTGGAACTGGAGTTAAAAGACAGTCTCTCAGCACCATGTGGCTGCTGGGGATCGAACCCACGGTTCCTTCTGTAAGAGCATATCAGCCTTCTCTTAACCGTTTATTAATCTATACCGTAGACCATTCTCTCCAGCCCCAGGGAAGTAAATTCCCTCTTAAAATATCTTGCATTACACTGTTCAGTAAGCTACAGATGAGCTCACAGGATGTACACTGAATTTAACTTATACAACTACACTATAATCAAACCCATGGAATGTAGCATCATGCGTTTTTTTGTTTTGTTTTCTATTTGTCTTTATTTTTTTTAGTTTTGTTTTAGTTGTTCTCTTCTTTTACACATAGAATGTTTTGAAATGCATGTATATATTGTTATACCTAACAGTAGTTTCTTCCTTTTAGTCACCAGTAAAATATCCCACTGTATAAAGATGTCCTTTGTTTAGTCATTCATCATTCTTAACTATTTTGTTGTTGATTGGTTCTAACTTCTGGTTGGAGCTAGCATTTTGCAACTATTAATAGTGATGTTACAATGGCCATTCACACACAGGGTTCTGCGAGGGGGTTCCTATACTTTAATTTTGAATGTAAGTAGATAAATGGTGTCTGTGTGAGTCCCACATTATAACTTCCAGCAATTTTTCAAATTGCTTGTATCATTTACCTTCCTACGGCAATCAGGAGAGTTTGTCTCCCATCTTCATTAGCATTTGATATTGTCAGGGTTTCTCATTTTAGTAAGTTAACGCAATGATACCTTATTAGAGTTTTAACTTTTGTTTCTCTGACAGCTAATAATGTAGAGAATTTTTGTTTATTTCATCTGTACATATCTTTCTTATATTAAAATCTTGTCCCATTTAAAAAAAAATGAGGGAAACCATTCCTCATTTTCTTTTTCTTTTTTTTTATTTTAATTTATTTTTGTATGTGTATGAATGTACTGCCTGCATGTAGGTTTGTGCATCCATGTCGTGCAATGCCTGGAGGTCAGAAGAGGGTCTCAGATTCCCTGGAACTGGAGCTCTCCTGGAATTGGAGTTACAGACGGTTCTTAGCCACCATGTGGGTGCTAGAGATCAAACCTGGGTCCTCTGCAAGAGCAGTCAGTGCCCTTAACCGCTAGGCTATCTCTCCAGCCCCTCCTCATTTGTTTTTCTAGGCCTGCGTTACTTCATTTAGCATAATGGCTTTTAGATCCATGCATTTACCTGCAAAGTTCATGATGTCATCTCTCTTTACAACTGAATAGAATTCCCTTGTGTAGATGTACCACATTTTTGTTAGCCACTCATCAGTTGGGTAGAATGGAAATTTTTACTCTATTAATTTTTTTAATCCATGAGTATGATAGGTCTTCCTATCTTTCAATCTCCTTCTTCTGGGGTTTAAACTTTTTGTTGTAGAGAACATTGGTTTCTTTGGTTAGGTTTGTTCCCTGGTATTTTATTTTCTTTGATGCTATTTTTTAAAATTTTATTTCCGTATGTGTATGAATGTACTGTCTGCATACAAGTTTGTGCACCTGTGTCCTGCAATGCTGCGGAGGTCAGAAGAAGGTGTCGGATTCCCCTGGAACTGGAGTTCTCCTGGAAGTGGAGTTTCAGATGGTTCTCGGCCACCATGTGGGTGCTGGGGATCGAACCCGGGTCCTCTGTAAGAGCGATCGGTGCTCTTAACCGCTAGGCTATCTCTCCAGCCCCTCTTTGATGTTATTATAAGTGGGAAGGTCTCCTAATATTCCTTCTTCAGTTGCTTGTTGGTGTAAAGAAATGCTACTGATTTTTCTAGGTTAATTTTGTATCCTGCCACTTTTCTGGAACTCTTATTCATTTCTAGGAGTTTTCTGGTGGAATTTTAAGCATCCCTTATGTAAACTATCATATCACCTGCAAAAAAGGGATAGTTTTACTTCTTTTCCAATTAATACACCTTTAATTTACTTTCCTTGACATATTGCACTAGCAAGCATTTCAAGCACTATATTGAAAAGGAGTGGTAATAGTGGGCAGCCTTGCCAGGTTCCAAACTTTAAGGGAGTGCTTCTAATTTTTATCCATTTAGGATGATATTGGCAGTGGGTTTGTTGTATATGGCTTTGTTTATGTTAAGGAAAGTTCCCTTCAGTCCAATTCCCTCTAGAACTGTAAACATGAAGTGATTCTGGATCTTGTCAAAGGCTGTTTCTGCATCAATTGAGATGATCTTGTAATTTTTGTCTTTCAGTACATATATGTGTTTTATTATATTTATTGATTTACAAATGTTCAATCATTCCTGCAGCTCTGGTATGAATCCAACTTGAGCCTGATGGATGATCTTTTGGATGTGGGTCTCTATGCAAGTATTTTGTTGAGAATTTTTGTATCTATGTTCATTAATTAGATGTGTCTGAAAAAGAAATCATAAGCTGAAGTTGCTAAAGCATATACGTGGCATGCCTATATGCAAATTTTGGACTAATGCAGATTTGAAGGAACAACAACAAAAGACTGTGTCAGAGAACTGAATGAAATGGTGAAATTCTGCTCAAATCAGTAAACTTCTGCATTGAAAAATTTAAAAGAGACTGAGAAAAAGATGAAAAACATGTTTGGAAGAATGCATGAGCTCTGATCATTTGTGGGGCGGAGGCAAGAAAGGGAAATGGGGCTAGACTTGATTGGAAATTTTGTAAAAAATTCATGAAGCTTCAATAAAAATTGGCTTTGAAAAAATGAGATGGGTCTATTGTTTTCTTTTTTGGTTTTGTCTTTGCCTGGGTTTGGCATTAGAGTGAGGCTGGCTTCATGTAAGTAATTTGGGATATTTCCCTCTGTATCCTTCTGAACAGTTTGAGAAGTAATGGTTGAAAGACCGCTTTAAATGTTTTATAGAATTCTGTTGTGAAACCATCTGGGCCTGTGCTTTTTGTTCAGTTGGGAAGTTTTTGATTACATCTTCAATTTCCTCAAATGTTATGGCTCTGTTTAAACTGTCAATCTCTTCTTGGTTAAATTTTGTTGATTCCCAGTATTTCAGATATTCATCCACTCCTCTTAGGTTTTCAAATTTAGTAGATTATAGGTTTTTGAAGTATTCTCATATGAATAGATATTTTCCTTGTCCATTGTAGTATTCCCTTTTCTTCATGAATACTATTGATTGGGAATGGCTCTTGTTTTCTTTTGATTAACTGAGCTGGAGGTGTATCTTTCTTGTTTATCCTTCCAAAAAACCAGGTTTTGGACTCATTGGTTCTTTGTTTCTATTCATTGATTTCTGATCTGATTTTTGTTATTTCTTCCTGTATGTCGGTTTTGGGATTCATTTGTTGTTTTCTTTCAAGTGTTTTTAGCTTCAGTGTTAGATCACTTATTTGTGCTCTTTGTTTTTATTTTTTTTTTATTTTTTATAGCTGTTTTTTATTTTATTTTTTATTTTTTTAATGTGGGCACTTAGTGCTATACATTTGCCTCTTTGGACTGCTTTTAAAGTACCCCGTAGGTTTTCTTGTATTTTATTGTCTTTTTCATTTAGTTTCATGAATATTTTTATTTCGTTCTTTATTTCTTCCCTGAACCATTCATTATTCGTGATTGTGTTCTTTACTCTCCATATGTTGTTGTAGCTAGTAGGTCTTATTATGGTGTTAATATTCAGTTTTATTGCACTGTGGTCTGATAGAATGCATGAAATAATTTCAATCCTTTTTTACTTTTTGAGATTTATTTTGTGTCCCAGTATGTGGTTGATTTTGGAAAATGTTCTGTGAGGTGCTGAGTAGAAAGTATATTCTTTAGTGTTTGGGTGGAATATTATATAGACGTTTGTGAGGTCCATTTTGTGTATTGTATTGTTCAGTTCTGATGTCTCTCTAATTTTTGTCCAGTTGATCTATCCAAGGGACTCAGTGGGATATTGAAATCCCCCACTATTAGTGTGCTGGGATTAATCTGTTTCTTGAGTTTCCACAGAATTGTGTTTATAAAGTTTGATGTACCTTAGTTTGGTGGATAAACATTTAGGATTGTGAAATCTTCTTGGTTAATTGTTCCTTTGATAAGGATGTAATGACCCTCTTTGTCTCTTCTGATTAATTTTACTCTCACGTGCATTTGTCTGATACTAGAACACCAAATCCTGCTTTGTTTTCTATACCATTTGCTTCGAATATTTTTTCCATCCTTTCACTTTAAGTCTTGTCCTTGAGGCTGAAATGGGTTTCTTGTAGACAGCATATGGATGGATTCTGTTTCCTAATTCATTTTCCCAGTCTACGTCTTTTGATTGGGGAGTTTAGGCCATTAATATTTAAGGTTATTATGGAGAAAGGTGTGTTGCTTCCTTTCACCTTACTTTTTGTTTGCATTCTTGGTCTAGGTTTGTATTTCCACTCTTATGCTTTTATTAATTTCTCTTTTTGGTTGCTTGGGGATAGGTGATCCATTCTTCTGTTCTTTGAATTGCTCTGAGTATTTTCTGAAATATTGGTGTTTTTGACATGCATCCATTCATTTTGTTTATGTCATGAAAGATTTTTCTTTCTCCTCCAACTATAATTGACATTTTTGCTGGGTATAGTAATCCGGGTTGGCATCTAAAATCATTTAGCACTGGGAATACTTCAGTCCAGGTTCTTCTGGGTTTCATGGTTTGTTATGAGAATTCAGATGTAATTCTGAAGGGTTTCTCCTTATATGTAACTTGCTGTTTTTCTCTTGTGGCTTTCAGTATTTTGTCTTTATTTTGAGCATCTAACTTTATTTTGAGCATTTACCTATGATATGGCATGGGGAATTTCTTTTCCGATGTCTATTTGCAGCTCTATGGGCTTCTGGTATTTGTATGGGTTTGACTTTTTTCAGTTTGGGGAAATTTTCTTCTATTATTCTGTTGAAGATATGATCAATATGGTTGTCATGGGATTCTTCTCTTTCCTCTATCCCTGTGTTGCAGAGATTTGGTCTTTTCATAGTGTCTCACATTTCCTGGTTGTTTCACTCTTGTGTTTAAAACATTTTTTTGTAATCTTTACTTGAGCATTCTAGTGGTTCTGTATTACCCTGCAGGTCTGATATTCTTTTTTCTGCTTCCATTTTGCTTCTGAGGCTTTTTCTGATCCTTTCCTGTTGATTGAATGAGTGTTCAATTTCCTTCTTCATTTCATCCTGTGATTTCTTTCTTTAATTAATTAATTTATTTATTGTTTTATGTGTATGAGTGTACTGTCTGCATGTAGGTTTGTTCACCCATGTCAGGCAATGCTGCGGAGGTCAGAAGAGGGCCTCGGATTCCCCTGGAACTGGAGTTAAAGGCGTTTTTTTTTTTTTTTAAATTAGTTTTTATTGATGCTTTGTGCATTTCATACATTTTTCCAATTCAGTTCAGGCTTATTTCCCTTTCCCTCCCCCCCCCCCCCCCCCCATCCCCGTTCATGCATTCTGCCATAACTGTCCTGCATCTTTCTCTCAGTTTTTTTTTTTCATTTTTAGCTATAAGTGATAATCCATGAGTACAAGCATCCTTCATGCAAAACCTATCTGCAGGCTGTTGTGCCCAAACACCTACAGCCCCACCATCCAGTGGGGGGTGACAGGTTGTTTGTTCAATCAAGTTGATCAAATGAGTGTCCAGACTACATTGCTGTAGTTTCACCATTCACCCCAATCGCAGCCCTTACATTCTACCACGCCCCCTCTTCCGCAGGTTGTTCCCTAGGCTTAGAAAAGGGGCACAGGTGGATGAGAGGTAAAACAGTCCACTCTCTCTGGAGCTGTTGACTTGGACTCTGGTCAATTCTGGCTGTTTCCTTTCATGGGCTGACAGTTTGTCCTATATATCTAATTGCTTGTTCTTCATTAGTAGGATCGAAAGGTTATTCCTGGATAAAGGCGGTTTTTAGCTGCCATGTGGGTGCTGGGAATCTAACCCGGGTCCTTTGCAAGAGCTGTCAGTGCTCTTAACCGCTGAGCCATCTCTCCAGCCCCCATCCTTATTTCTTTAGTATTTCCATTTCCATTTGGAGCTCGTCATTCTCTTGTAGCTCCTTGTTTCACTAGTCAGTTGCGTTTTTCATTTCAGCCTGGCCTCTTTTCAGTGCTTTCACTTCCTTCCGGAGTTTGTCATTCTCTCCCTCTTCTCCTTTCCAGAGTTTATCATTCTGTCCCTCTAGTTCCTTCCTAAGTTTTTCATTCTTTCCCCTTAGTTCTCTGATTTGTTATTTATATTCTTTGATTTCTTTGAATATGTCTGATTGTCCTTCTAAGGTCCATGTCTTGATCTCATTCTATAAGACTAGAGTATGGTGTAGATTTATTATGAGCTTTTCCATGTTGCTGTGTTTTTTTGTGTTTTTGGCATTTGTTTTTCTGTTTGTTTGTTTGGATTCTGGTGCTAATCTCAAATGTTAAAATGGATGACTGGTTGGTCCCTCATGCTGCTTCCTGACAGCCAGTTCATCTACATTGGTTATGCAACCCAGAACCACCCACTGGATCCTCAGCATCTCAACACCACCAGCTTGAGCCGTGTGTGGGGGGTGCTGGTGTTGCTCCCTTGGTCCTAGTGACAGTATCCTGTGGTCCTGCTCTCCACCTAACTAGTTCCGTCCATGCTGCTTACCCGAGTTGGGGACTTCCTGGGTACTCCCAAACCACCAGGGGCGAGGGCTTCCTGGCAGTTCCTGGTCTCCGTGCTGATGTCCTGCTCTCTGCCTGTCTAGCTCCGTGCATGCTGCTTTGCATGCTTGTACCTTGTATCTGGGTGCTCTCAAGCCACCAGGGGTGGGGGGCTGTCAGGCATTTCTGACTCACCTGGCCACAGCACTGATGTCCTGCCATCCCACTAAAAATTTTTTTTTGATTTCCATACAATTCCACATTCTACTTATATGCAAGTGACAAAGGAGTTAAAACCCCTGCCTCCGAGGAAGATATTTCATATTGGTTGAAGAAATAATAAAAATTTTTAGTCAAGTATATAGTATGCTGGAAGACATAAATAATGTTGATAAAAATAAACTGCAGAAGCAGTTTATAAAGTTTATAAAGGAAATGAAATGTTCTTATTTTGTCTTGGGCTTTTATTATCAATGGAAATTGATTGCACAAAATAACCAGTTTTATGGTGAGATTTTCATTCATGCCTATGTTTGTTGCATATATTCACTCCCCCCAGCCCTGCCACCCTGTTTTTACCTTTTCTTCCCTCTCCTGACTTTTTATAAATAGAGTTTTGTGACTTCCAGAGAATACAGTTTGATGATAGATTCCATGGCCTATCCACACCTCTCCTTCTTGCCCCCTGCCCAATTTAATAATGCACACCATTGTGTTGATTAGAGAAACTTAAAGATATAACATTTTAAATAGTGTCATCAAAGAAGGCAAGGATCTACAGTTTCTGGACAGGCACTGTCAATAAGATCATTAAGCCAATTATTGCAGGTGGTAGCCCACTGTACTAGAGTCAAGCTTTTCTTTCTTACATCAGGGGGATTGTGCCACATTTCCTGTCTATGCCAAGTGACAGAAACCAGGAAATATAAATGTTATGCATTAAAATAAGTCTTAACTTTGGTTCAATATATTCAACTCTACATAATTATGAATTTAGTACATTTACTGAGTAAATATTTACTGACTAGAAACCATGTTCAGGCAATGTTTTAACAACTAGGAATGCCATATGAAGGCATAAAAGGATAGTAATAATAAAGGAAACAGCAGACTTGGGAGGACAATGGTTCCCTCTAGTGGCTAAAGACTGCTGCCAAATCATGTGTTCTCAAACATCCAACTTCCGGATTTCAAGATTATACATATATATTAAAATACTTAGCATATTTATGTAATGTATATAATATAGAAAATGAAATAAAATTTCATTTTATATTCTATTCTGAAGGCTATAGGCTTCCAATTAATTTTTCTTCCTTCCTTCCCTCCTTCCCTCCTGTCTTGTATTTTATTTTTTCCTTCTTATCTTTCTCTCTTTTCGTGTGGGTAGATATGGATATAATTCAGGGCCTTGTGAAAGTTAAGTAAATATTGTACAACTGAGCTACACTCACAACCATGAAAATTCTTACTTTTTAACATTTTGTTGGATTTTGAAAATAATACCATCAATGATTGAACATATTTGTGTGGCTATGTGTGTGCATACAAAATGAGCTTTTATTTTTATTCCTGTGTAATCTAGAAAATAATAACATGACTTAAATAGAGAGTGTAGAAGGGAAAGGGAGAGTATTTGGGATTTTACCAGTGGGTTTTGGAAGTCGAAAGTTGTTGTTACTGTTGTGCACTTCCATTTATCACTGTTACTGTTTATATATGCCTCCAGTGACCATCCTTATTTGTCACAATATAAACAAGCATTTTCCAATCCATAATAATATTACTACATCTTCCCGAAGTCCCAAATAATGAGGTGCTACAAATAAAATTTTGAAGTGTATATGTTATTTACTACTTTAGAAGTAAGTCTGAGAGGCTACAATATGCACATTTTCACTTAAAGCTATAATTTTTAGACTAGCTTTTTCCTATATTAATATGCTAGTGGCAGATTTAGAAGTTTGAGCTTTTGCTTTGTTCTGTTGCCATATGTTCATCCACATTTTACTGGGTTCATAGAAACATTATCTTTTTAAAAGATTATTAAATTTTTGTGTATTTCACACAGAGTATCTCAATCAATCTTTGTCATCTTTATACCACCTTCCCCATTCTTCATTGAAATTCCTACATTCTGTAATTTTTGTTAAGGTCTCTGTTGATGTCCCCAGATGTTCCTCAGTGCTACTTCCTATACTGGGGTCTAGTCAGCCTATACAGAATCCATCGCTTTGGAAGATCAGCTCATCCTCACCCAGCAGTAATCAGTGGCCAATATTTCTTCAGCTAAGATTGGAATCTGCTATCTATTTTTCCACTTCTGTGCTGGGGTTTTGTCTACTTCAGTTTCCATGGGTCTTTCGCATGCTGACACCATTTCTGTAGCTTCATCTGAGCAGGGTCCCAGGAACTTGTAGGGCTCTATTTCCATATAGACATGTTGTCTTCTCTTGCTATTTTATTTTTTAATTTTTTAATTAATTTTATTTATTTCTGTATGTGTATGAATGTACTGTCTGCATGCAAGTCTGTGCACCCATGTCGTGCAATGCCGCGGAGGTCAGAAGAGGGTGTCAGATTCCCCTGGAACTGGAGTTCTCCTGGAATTGGAGTTTCAGACGGTTCTCGGCCGCCATGTGGGTGCTGGGGATCGAACCCGGGTCCTCTGTAAGAGCAGTCGGTGCTCTTAACCGCTAGGCCATCTCTCCAGCCCCCTCTCTGGCTATTTTAATCTTTCCACCACCTCTTCCACAAAGGTCACTGACCCCTGGGTGGGTGAAGTTTAATATAGGAGTCCTGTTCAATGAACAGAATTCTACAGACTTAATCTCTATGCTTTGGCCATTTGTGTCCTTTTGTGTTCATGTCCCTTTGTTGCATGAGGGAACATCCTTGATGAAAATTGAGATATCCATTAGTGTCCTTTTTTTCTATATTCTCTGTGCCTTAGATGTAGAGGTTGCATTGTAGATGTGCCACTAAGGCTTGGGCAATTCATAGACAGTGTCTGTGATGAGTTGTTACCTGTAAGAGTCTCTCTCTGGTTGCAAAGAAGCTGCTATGATGAATAGTGACTGAAATATTTGTCTGTAAATATAAGGATATAAGAAATTACATTAGTCTATGGATGTGACCACCTTGGGGTTTTCTCTAAGACCTGTTCAGACATGTGTGTTTGGCTTTGTTTACAGTACCACACATGAGTTCCTACCATTGAATGGGCTTTTTGTTTAATTAGGTAGCTCTTGATTGTTCCCAAGATGAGAGAGAGAGAGAGAGAGAGAGAGAGAGAGAGAGAGAGAGAGAGAGAAATCACTGATTACTGTAGAGTTTTTTGTTTGTTTGTTTTTTTGTAGACCAGGCTGGCCTTGAACTCACAAAGATCCACCTCTACTTTGGGAAAAAAAAAAACGACAAAAACAAAGAAAAACCCCAAAACAAACAAACAAACAAACAAACAAAAACCCTATAGGATTATTTCTTTCCTCTGCAGAAAGAATTTAATTCCATGCAATTTCATTAGTCAACGCTCTGAGTATTTGCAGAATTGGATCCTTCAAAAAAGTCCATGTCTGTGCCAATATTTTGAAGTGTTTTTCCTTAACATTTTCAAGTTTCAGGTTTTATCTTAACTTCATCTCTGAACGGTTTTGACTTGATTGTTGTATGGAGCCTGGGAGGTATAGGGCTCTAATTTCATTTTTCTACATGTGGATATTCAGTTCTATCAGAACAAATTGTGTAAACATCTGTCTTTCTCCAACATATATTTTTGACTCTATTTATATGAATTTCTAGGTCATCAATCTATTCCATTTGTTTAAATGCCTGTTTTGTGCCAGTACTATGCTGTTTCTGTTACTGTGACTTACTGGCATAATTTTATACCTTGTCCAGGCAGCCTATCCAGATTCCCTCACTTTAGGAAGACCAGTTATTCCTCACCCAACAGTAATCAGCTGCCAATATTTCTTAAGTTGGTTGGGTTCTGCAGTTCCATGCTGGGTTTTGTCTTGATGAGCTTGCATGGGTCTTGTAGGGTTCATTTCCATATGTCCTTACACCATCTCCTTGGCTCTTACAGTCTTTCCACCCCTGCTTTTGCAATGTTCCCTCAGCCCTGGATGAGTGATATATACTCATCTATAAGAATTTCATACTAGCATTCATAAATGACAGAGAACATACATTGTTTGTTTTCTGGAGTCTGTTACTTCACTTAGCATAACAGCTTCTAGTTCTGTCCATTTACTGAAAACTTCATTATGTCATCTTACTTTATCCCAGATTAGAACTCCATTGTGTAAAAGTTCCACATTTTCCTTATCTACTCATCACTTGGACATTTAAGTTTCTACCATCTCTTTCCTATTGTGAAAAGAGCAGCAATAAACATGGATGTACAAGTATCTCTGCAATAAGATGAATTTCTAGGAGATTTCTTGTGCAGTTTTTTGCATCTCTTAGGTATAATATTCCATCTGCAAAGGGGTAGTTTGACCTCTTCTTGTCCAATTAGTGCTCCTTTCATTTCCATCTATTGTTTTATCACTTTAGCAGAAGTTTCATGCATTATGTTAAAAAGGAGCAGAGATAGTGGACAGCCTTGCCAGGTTGCTGATTTTTTTTTTTTTTGTCTTTTCGAGACAGGGTCTCCCTGTAGCCCCAGCTGTCCTGGAATTCTCTCTGTCGACCAGGCTGGCCTTGAACTCACAAAGATCCGCCTGCCTCTGCCTCCCAAGTGCTAGGATTAAAGGCGTGCGCCACTACGCCCGGCCGTAAGGTTGCTGATTTTAAGGGATGCTTCCAATTTTTCTCCATTTAGAATGATGTTGGCTGTGAGTTTGTTGTATATACCTTTAACTCTGTTGAGGTATGTTCTCACCACTCCAATTCCCTCTAGGACCTTTAACATAAATGATGTTGCATTTTATCAAAGGCTTTTTCATATATTGATATGACCATGTGGTTTTTGTCTTTGAGTCCATCTATATGGTTTTTGACATTTATTGACTCATGAATATTGAACCATCCCTTCACCACCGGAATAAATCTGACTTGATCATGGTGTTATATATTTACCTGGTTTTTGTATTAGATTGATGCTGGTTTCATAGATAGAATTTGAGTGTTCTCCCTCTCTTTCTGTCTTTTTGAATAACTTATATTAAATAATATTTGTTGTAGATCTTCTATGAATGTCTGGTAGAATTCTTCCATAAATCCATCTAGACCTGGGATTTTTTTCAGTTGGGAGTTTTGCTTTACTATTTTTTTTATTACTTCTTTATTTTTTTCTTTTTTAAACAATAAGTAATAATTTATAAGTACAAGCATCCTTCATATAAAACCAATTTGCAAGCAGTTGTGCCCAAACCCACACAGCCCATGGGTCCCACCATCCAGTTGGGGGGGCTTGTATGCTCAATCAAGTTGATCAAATAAGTGTCCAGACTATATTGCTGTAGTTTCACCATTCACCCCAATCGCAGCCCTTACATTCTACCATGCCACCTCTTCTGCAGATTGTTCCCTAGGCTTAGAAAAGGGACACAGGTGGACGAGAAGCAAAACAGTCTACTTTCTCTGGAGCTGTTGATTTGGTCTCTGGTCAGTTCTGGCTGTTTCCTTTCATGGGCTGACAGTTTGTTCAGGAATAACCTTTCGATCCTACTAATGAAGCACAAGCAATTAGATATATAGGTATTTAAACAGTACTAATTGTTATGGGTAGGTTACTTTGGTATAGACACAGATGTTTAGATGGTATGTTAATCCATGAATTACATTTTTTCTGTTAAATGTGACAGGGTCTTACTGTGGCTTATAACATCTCCTAACCACTAGAGGATGTAAGCTTGTGGCATCAGTCATGGGTTACTCCTGAAGGAGAGAGCTACTAGCCAATTAGATTTGGGATATACAGGCATATGGCTGTCACTGCTGCACAGTATTTCCAGGCAGGTGAGGTGTAGCTGGTGCTGATGGAGGAGTCTTGCTTGACTCAAAAAGACCTATATTTGCTTTATTGGTTTAGTGGCCTTTGTTAACACTCTCTAGTATTCCAGAGACCAACTGTACACTTGCAAGTGTGGTCTCAATACATCTTTCCCATGGTTACATCTGGTCTTTGACATCAGGGCCTTATCGCCTCTCTTCTTGCAGGTATCCCAGTTTACAGGGAAGAAGCCTAACTTGTTGGGTGGCTTGGATCCCCTGGCCAATATCTCCTTGGTAGAATAATCCATTGCTGATATCAGAGCTCCCCTGTATTAATATACTTTGCTTAAGTGCATAGCTTAAGGAGACTTTAGTATTATCTTTGGTTCTGAAAAGAGAATAATCCTTTTCACAGTTCCTATGTCTGTTAGTCAATTAAAGAAGGCAGTTTTACTGATTTTATGAGATTACCTCTAAAACAGTTGGCTCCAATTTACAGTTAGAGAATGACCTCATCATCGTCATATTTCTCCTTGTTTTATGGGGGGGAGTTAAGAAAGGTAAAAATGTCACCAACTTAATGGCCGAGAAAGAAAAGATACAACTTTGCATTGTATAGGATGCACCAGAAAGTGCCAGCAGAAAGGTTGGCCCATCTGAACATTGAAAGGAAGAAAAGCCTCAGATTGCTACAGACATCAAACCCCTCTGTAGATCCTACTTGTAACAACTATTTATAATGAATCCTAATGAAACTTACCTTGTAGGTACCGCAATGTTTTAATATGAGAGACTTGCTTTACTATTTTTTAAATTTTGTATTTATTTATTTATTTATTTATTTATTTTTATGTGTATGAATGTACAGTCTACATGCAGGTCTGTGCCCCCATTCGTGCAATGCCATGGAAGTCAGAAGGGGGTGTTGGATTCCCCTGGAACTGGAATTCTCCTGGAATCGGAGTTAAAGACGCTTCTCAGCAGTCATGTAGGGGCTGGGGATCGAACCCAGGTCCTTTGTAAGAGCAGTCGGTGCTCTTAACAGCTAGGCCATCTCTCCAGCCCCTTGTTTTACTCTTTCAATTTCCTTATATGCTATGGGTCTGTTTAAGCTGTGGATCTCTTCTTGGTTTAGCTTTGATGATTCTCATGATTTCAGATATTCATCCATTTCTTTTAGGTTTTCAAATTTAATAAAGTATAGGATTTTAAAGTATTTCTTTATAATATTATAGACCTTTGTGTCTCTTGTGATGTTTCCCCTTTCACCTCTAATTTTTTTGATTTGGAGTTGCTTTTTCTTTCTTTTGGTTAACTGGGCTAACGGTCTATCTTCTTTATCTTCCCAAAGAACCAGCTCTTGTACTCACTGATTCTTCGTATTGTTTTCTTTGTTTCTATTTCTTTAATCTATGCCTTGATTTTTATTATTTTTTCTTGTCTGCTGGGTTTGGGTTTCATTTGTTGTCCTTCTAGTGTCTTGAGTTGCAATGTTAATTCATTTATTTGTGCTCTTTCTTATTTTTTAAGGTAGGAGCTTAGAGTTATACATTTCCCGTTTAGGACTGCTTTTAATGTGTCACATAGGTTTTTCTTGTGTTGTACTGTCCTTTTTGTTCAATTGCAAGAATGGCGTTATTTTTTAATTTCTCCTTTTTCCCATTCATTATTCTTGAGGGTGTTATTTACTCTCCATGAGTTCATGTTACTAGGGCTTCTTCTGGTGTTGATCTATTAAGCTTTATTGCATTGTGGTTTGATAGAATCCATGGCATTATTTCAATTTTTTGTATTTGTTGATTTTGGTTTTGTGCACCAGTATGTCGTTGATTTTGGAGGAAGATCCATGAGTGCTGAATAGAAAGTATAATATTTGGTGCTTGGGTGGAATATCTGGTAGTTGTCGGTTAGGTCCAATTAATGTATGGCATTGTTTATTTCAGATGTCTGTCTGTTTATTCTTTATCCGGTTGACCTGCCTGATAGAGACTTTATCATCCAGTCTTGATATTCTGTTTTCTACTTCATTCCCTTTGTTGGTGAGGCTTTCTCCTGACATTTCCAGATGGCAACTTCAGTGTTTCACTTTTCTCTTCATTTCATCCTGAATTTTCTTCAGTATATCTTTTTTTAAAATTCAGTCAGAAGGTTATCCTTTTTTATTTTTATTTTTTTATTTGTTTGTGTTCTTCAAGTTCATGAGTTCTTTGATCAGTTTTATGTGCTCTTAAATTCTGTGTCCTAGATTATGTCTAGAGGTTTCTTATTGTAGAACTCTTCTACGGGATTCATAGTATTTAGTAGAGACATATTAATTGTGTTTCCATTTCACCTTAAAGTAGTGCCTTTACTTGAAAGTGAGATGTGTTTCTTCCAGAAAACAAAAAGATGAATTTTGTCTCTTAATCCATTCCACTAATCTGTGGCTTTTGATTGGGGAGCTCAGTCCATTTGTATTTAAAGTTATTATTGAGACATTTATATTGGTTCCCATCAATTTTAGTTTCTGTTTGCATTCTTGGTCTAACTTTGTGTTTACACAGTGATTCCTTCATTTCACTTCTTTCTGTTGCCATTTTGGTATAGTCATTCCTTTCTTCCACTCTTTGTACTGCTTCAGCTATTCTCTGAAGGCCTCATTTTCTGAACATGAATTCTCCTGCATCCATAATAGACAGTTTTGCAGGGTAAGGTATTCTGTGTTGGCATCTTTGGTGATTTGGAACTGGGAATACTTTGGTCCAGGCTACTCTGGCTTTCATGATTTGCATTGAAAAGTCAGCTGTAATTTTGATGGATTTTCCTTTATATGTGACTTTTTTTTTCTTTTGTAGCTTTCAATAATCCCTCCTTCTTCTGAACATTTAGTGATTTTACTATGATATGGCCTGGGGCATTTTGTTTTTTGGGCATATTTGGTGTTCTATGTGCATCTTGTATTTGTATGGGCATGTCTTTCCTTAATTTTGATAAATTTTCTTTTACTATCTTGTTGAATATCTGCTTAATACCATTATCTTGAGATTATTCTCCTTCCTCTATGCCTATGATCCATAAGGTTGTTTTTTTCATGTTGTCCAAAATTCCAGAAAATTCTGTTCCTATGTTTTAACTTTTTTCATAATCTTTGTCAGAGCAGGCCAATTGTTCAACTTTATCATACAGTCTTGATATTCTGTTTTCTACTTCATTCCTTTTTTTGCTGAGGGTTTCTCCTGTCATTTACAGATGGCATCTTAAATGTTTCACTTTTAATTTCAGCTTGAATTTTCTTCAGTATATCTATCTCTTTTGTGAATTCAGTCAGAAGCTTATCCTTTTCTTAATTTTTAAAAATTCTTCTTTGTTCTTCAAGTTCATGAGTTCATTGGTCAGTTTTGTGATTGTACTATTAAGTTCTGTGTTCTACATCATGTCTAGGGGGTCCTTATTGTAGAACTCTTCTATGGGACTGGTAGTATTTAGTAGAGCCATATTAATTGTGTCATATTATTATTGTTTTGCTGTGATTTGGACATGCACATTTCTTTTTATGTTTGTTTGTTTGTTTGTTTGTTTGTGATTCTGGTACAAAACCCAGATCTTCCTTTGTTCAGTTGAAGACTGACCTTCCTTGTTCTTTTTTTAAATGTTTTTTGAGACAGAGTCTCCCTGAAGCCCCAGCTGTCCTAGAACTCACTATGTAGACCAGGAGGACCTTGAATTCACAGAGCTCCATCTGTCTCCTCTTCCCGAGTGCTGGGATTAAAGGTGTGCCCCATCATGCTTGGCTGTTTGTTTGTATTTTTAAAATAATTTTCTTGAAGTTTTGTGCATTTCATATGTCATTTCCCCCTCCATGTCCCCCACCTCACCCAAGTTCATGCAGTATGCCATACATGTCCTGCATCCCCTTCTGAGCCTTTTTGAAGTTTTTCAAAGCAGAGGATTATTTTTTGAGGGAGAACTTTACTACTTCATTCTGTTCTCTGTCCCAGTTC
Source organism: Rhizomys pruinosus (assembly GCA_009823505.1). Classification (NCBI taxonomy): domain Eukaryota; kingdom Metazoa; phylum Chordata; class Mammalia; order Rodentia; family Spalacidae; genus Rhizomys; species Rhizomys pruinosus. Next base: position 1,079,392 of record VZQC01004771.1, read on the forward strand.
ATTTTTTGTTGTTCCCTCCTATCCATATTATTCCAGCATATGCATATACATGTCACACCTATACCTAAATCATGTAATCTGAAAATAAACTGTAAGTTATTTCCAAATCATATTTCAGGATTCACATTTCCCTTTTAATATTATATTGCTCTAAAATATGCATACATATTCCCCACCTATATACTAAAATTACAAACTCTGAAAATAAGTGGTAGGTTAATTGTAGAGCCCATTAAGGGATTCACTTTATAAGAGCACAGTTGCTTTTAGATGAAGGGAAATATAACATTAACGTTACTCTATTTGCCTTACAAGAAGGTATTTGGTGCTAGCATCCACAAATGAAGTGTACCATTCATCGTTTGTTTTTCTGGGACTGTGTTATTTCACTTAGCATAATGACTTTGCGTTCCATCCATTTACTTGCAATGTTCATGATATGATCTTTCTTTACCACTGCATAGAACTTCATTCTGAGGTATACAACATTTTCTTTCTCCATTCTTCAGCTGAGGGGAACTTGAGTTGGCTCCAGCTCTTCTGTATTGTGAAGAGAGCTGCAATATACATGGATGTGCATGTATCTCTGTAATAGGATGAGTCTTGTGGATATATATTCAGGAGTGGTATTGACTGGGTCAGGTGCTAGGCTCATTTTGACTCTTTTAAGGTTTCTCCACACTGCTTTCCATAGTGGTTGTACAAGTTTACATTTCCATCAGCAGTGGATGAATGTTTCCTTTTGCCCATAACCTCTCCAGCACTTGGTATCACTTGTGAAAGATTCCTCCCACTCTGTGGGTTTTCTCTTCACTTCCCTGATTGTTTCTTTCCCTGTATAGAATCTTTTGGGTTTAATGAGGTCTCTCTTGTCAATTGTCCTATTTTCCTACACAGCTGCCTTCTGATTTAGAAAGTCTTTTCCTATGCCTATTTCTTGTGGGTTGCTGCCAAAGTTTTCTTCAATCACCTCAGAGCTTCAGGTTTCAGGTTGAGGTCTTTGATCCATTTGGAGTTGATTTTTTGTACAGGGAAAGAGGTAGGGGGTTAATTTTGTTCTACAAGTGGTGATCCAGTTTTGCCAACACCATTTGATGAAGATGTTTTCATTCTTCCATTAAGTCTTCTTGGCCCCTTTGTCAAATATGAGGTGTCTGAAATTGTATATGCTCAAGTTTGGATCTTCGGTTTTGTTCCATTGGTATACAGGTCTGTTTTTGTGCCTGTACCAGGCTGTTTTTATGATTATAACACTGTAATATAGCTTGAAGTCTTGTATAAAGATTTCCCCCTGTATGGCTCTTTTCACTCAGGGTTACTTTGGCTATTTAGGGTCTTATATTTTTCCATATGAATTAAGGATTTTTATTCCAAGTCTGTAAAGAAACTCTTGGGGATTTTAATTAGGATTGCATTCAAGGAGTCCAACAGTAGCTGCACCACACTGGAAAGGCTGAGAGAATCCAGGGAACTGCTCAGTCCGCAAGGCTGGATGTCTCAGTAGTCCCAATCTAGTGCTGAAGGCCCAAATGGATTCCAGGAGATCTGCCGGTCTCAGTACACGCTGGGATCTGAAATGAAAAGGTTGATCACAGCAGCAAGACAAACTCACCAGATGAGAAGAGGCAAGCGCACAGGAAAAAACGGACCAACTCCTCTGATGGCTTTTAATACTGACCTGCCACAGAAGGTAATGCCCACATTTGGGGTGGCCATCCGGGTTGATGGTGTGTATCAGAAGTACCTTTTCCTCTTATTTGTTCCTTAGTCCAGCAAGTTGACAACCAGGATTAACCATCACAAGTCCACCCTTGTCAACTTGACCCAGATAAGAGCCTCTCTTATGTTATGCTTAAATGTCAATTGCAACAACTGGCAAAGTCATAATTCCACCTAAAATGTTAATAAGTGCCTCTGTACAATAGCAAAGCATTATATTTTAGTGTAGGTGGTAATGTCTTGAGGAACACTTAGTCCTTCTCAGTATCTAATAACCTAAATATGACACTTAACTTATCTCAGTTGCACATTCAGTAAGGGAACAACAAAGTATTTACATTAATATATATTATGATATATATATATATAATATATATTATATATATCGTATGAACAAACGGCACATCTTAACCAAATAGGACGAATAGTTATATATCTATTATAATCCGCGTTTCTGCAACTGGCCGTTGCTTCAGCTGAATATTTATGACTACTTCTCTCTACCCATTCTTATTCTCCACCATCAGCAGCACCTTGAGGTCTTGGCTCTTTCCTGGAGGAGTGACCCATAACCTTACATCCCTGAAGGGTCGGGGCCATTTATTGTCCTGTCTGTTGTTTGGGTTGTTGGAGTTCCCATTGACCTTAATAATAGGAGCATGGCTAGCACCAGAAGGCATCCCTACAGCATCTCCTCCTTCCAGACATATTTTCCATTGCCCCCATTGTGAGAAAAAAATCCAATTTCCCCATGTGATCTGGATCAATCAACGTTCTCCTCCTAACTGTTATTCCTTCCTTACCCTGTTGGCTATAAAGGCAGTAGTTAGCCCGAAAGTGGCCAGGGGGAAGTCTTATGTTCACAGTTCAATAGAACGTTATATGTATACTCCTGGCAAAAGAACTCCCCCATTGGGCCAAAAACATCTAGACCAGCAAACGCAGGTCGTGGGTAAGGAAGCAAAGATTTCATTACTGGGTCATAGCGGTGATAAGCTGAGTGAAATCATTCCCACTTCACCGCTTGGTTCCTGGACCCATGAATTCTGGCGTAGGAGAAACATCCATATGAGTGGGACTGATTAAAGACATATACTGCCTTGCTGGAGAATCCTTCCCCAGCCACTCCAGTTATTGCTACCTACATTGCGCTTACCTGTGTCTCAAGAGGCATTCCATCGTTCTTCAAGCCAGCTGCTTTGGGTTTTGGGTGGGGAATAAAAATGATAAGACCAGGGGATACCTTGACCACGGGCCCACGATCGTACTTCTTTGGCTGTGGAGTGAGTTCCTTGGTCAGAAGATATGCTCTGGGAATATCATGATGGTGGATAATGGCATTCATTAAGTCCCTGGAGGGTAGTTTTTGGCAGAAGCATGTACGATGCAGGAAACGCAAATCGAACCAGAATAAGTATCTGTTCTTGTAAGGGACAAGAATGCTGTCCCCTTTCCATGATGGAAGTGGTCCATGTAGTCAACCTGCCACCAGGATTGCTGCTGGTCACCCTGGAGAATAGCACCATATCAGGGCTCAATGTTGTCTCTGATGTTGGAAAATCTGGCACTCGGCAGCAGCTGTTAGCCAGTCACTTTGTGAGTCGAAGTCCATGCTGTCGAGCCATGCGATAACCTCCTCTCGCCACATACCACTTGATTCAGGCCAGAGCAAAAAAGGAAATGAGAAAGGCCTGACATGCACATGAACAGTCATCCGCATCTACTTGATTATTAAATCACATCCTCTGCTGAGATCACCTTTTGATGAGCATTTACATGACACAAGTATCTTCACATCCTTTGACCATTCGAGAGCTTCTAATCCACATACTTCTCTCCAAATGTCTTTCTCACCAATTTTCCATCATGCTCCTTCCAAGTCCCTGACCATCCAGTCAAACCATTGGGCTACAGCATGAATCAGTATATAATTCACAACTTCTGGCCATTTCTCCTTTCCAGGAAAAATGCACAACCTGTGCACTGCCTGAAGTTCTGCCGACTGTGAAGACCTTTCTTCACCAGTGTCCTATTAGGTTGTTTCTAGAAATGTGCTGTAATGCTGCAGCTGTCAACCTCTGGGTGGTCCTACATAGTCATACAGAACCATCAGTAAACCAAGCCTTAGACTGCTCCTTCTCTTCCTCAGTCAGACTGCATCACATCAGTGACAAACTCATGAAGCCATAGGTGCATTTTTAGCACAGGAGGCATTGTAACAGGAGTGGGATAGGCATGGCATTCCTCAGTAGCTTGACTTCTGCCTCAGGGCCTGCCCGGCCCTGATGACTAATGTACCATTTCATTTGACAATGGACTGTTGCTTCGTGCAGTGTCTAATATGGCTGGTGGGTCAGATAACCCCAACCATCATGCAGATCAGGTCGCATGGTGACTTGGGCCCATTGTCAAACGTTCAAGTTTTCCACTAGGACCCAATAGCAAGGCTAAGAGCTCTCTTCAAAAAGAGAATATGTTTGCGATGAAGGTACGCCTTGCTCCAATCCCAAAGGCCTCCGCTGTGATTCCCCATGAGCTGCAAAACTCCAGACAGCATCTCTATTCTGCCATCTGATAACGTCAAGCACCATTTGGTTCTGCTGGATCATATGTGCCTAGGGGCAGAGCAGCCTGTGCTGCAGCCTGGACCTGTTGAAAGTCCTTTTCCTGTTTAAGCCCCACTCAAAGTTTTGTCGCCTTCCGAGTACACTGATATATGGGTCGTAGTAACACACCCAATGAGGAATGTGCTGCCTCCAGAATCCAAAAAGCCACAAAACTTGTGCTCTTTCTGGTGGAGGGAGGGTCCAGTGCAAACAACTTATTCTTTACTTAGAAGGAATGTCTCTGCATGCCCCACACTGAACTCCTAAAACTTTACCGAGGTAAGATGGCCTTTGAATTTTGTTGGATTTTATTTCCATCTGTGGTGGTTTGAATGAAGTGGTCCCCCATAGCTCTAGGTATCAGAACATTTGTCTCCAGTTGTGGTGCTGTTTCTGGAGGTTCTTAGAAGGTGTGGCCATCGCTGGGAGTGTGTCACTGGGGGCGGGCTTAGTGAGCCCCCTTTAAACCAAGTCTCGTGTCTACAGTTGCTCCTCTCGCTTCCTGTGCTCTTTGCGATATTGACCCTTGTTTGCTGCTTGCTGAATCCGGCCGCAACTGCTAACGCTCCGACAATGAGACTAATTCCCTGGAACCGCCAATTGTAAGCTCAAATAAGACTCTTCCTTTTATAAGTCCTTGGTCCTGGTGATTTTATACAGCACAGAANGGTTCATGCACTCTGCCATACATGTCCTGTATACTCTTCAAAGGTTTTCAAAGCAGAGGATTATTTTTTTTGGGGGGGGAGAACTTTACTGCTTCATTCGGTTCCCTGTCCCAGTTCTTTTGTTGTTGTCCCTCCAATCCATTGTTTCATATATGCATATACCTATGTCACACTTATACCTAAATCTTGTCATCTGAAAATAAACTGTATGTTATTTCCAAATCATATTTTGGGATTCACATTTTCCCTTTTAATTTTATATTATTCTAATATATATATACAGACACTCCACCCATATACCAAAATTATAACTCTGAAATTAAGTGGTAGGTTAATTCTAGAACCCATTAATTGATTCATTTATAAGAGCACAGTTGCTTTTAGATAAATACATACAGGACATTAATGTCCCTCAGTTTCCTTTAGCATTCACAAATGAGGGGGGCCATTCATTGTTTGTTTTTCTGGGACTGTGTTACTTCACTTAGCATAATGGTTTTGAGTTCCATCCATTTACCAGCAAAGTTCATGATGTCATCTTTCTTTTTTATATTTTTAAGACAGGGTCTCCCTTTCAGTCCCAGCTGGCCTGGAGTTCACTCTGTAGACCAGGCTGGCCTTGAACTCAAAGAGATCTGCCTGCCTCTGCCTCCCGAGTGATAGGATTAAAGGTGTACCCCACCATGCCTGGTAAATGTCATCTTTCTTTACCACTGCATAGAACTCCATTCTGAGATGTACGACATTTTCTCTATCCACTCATCAGTTGAGAGGAACTTGACTTAGTTCCAGCCCTTCACTATTCTGAAGAGAGCTGCAATAAACATGCATGTGCATGTATCTCTGCAGTAGGATGAGTCTTGTGGGTATATACCCAGGAGTGGTAATGAATGGGTCAAGTGGTAGTCTCATTTTGAATCTTTTAAGGGTTCTCCATACTGCTTTCCATGGTGGTTGTATGAGTTTACATTCCCACCAGCAGTGGATGAGTGTTCCCATTTCCCCACAACCACTGCAGCATTTGGTATCATTTGTTTTCTCGATCCTACCCAGTCTTATCAAAGTGAGATGATATCTTAGAGTGGTTTTAATTTACATTTCCTTAATTATTAGTGATGTTGAACACTTTTTAAGATGTTTCAGCCATCTTTATTTCCTCAGTTGTGAAGTCTCTGTTCAACTCTTTACTTCATTTTTTGAGTGAGTCGTTTGTTTCTTACTTGTTTGTTTGTTTTTTTGAGTAGTTTTTATATTCTGGAAGTTAATGCTCTCTCAGATGTATCAATAGTGAAGGATTCCTCCCACTCTGTGGGTTTTCTCTTCACTTCCCTGATTGTTTCTTTCACTGTACAGAAGCTTTTGAGTTTAATGAGGTCTCACTTGTCAATTGTTCACCTAATTTCCTGCACAGCTGCTGTCTGATTTATGAAATATTTTCCTATGCCTATTTCTAGTAGGTTGCTGCTAACATTTTCTTAAATCACCTCAGAGCTTCAGGTGTCACATTGAGGTCTTTGATCCATTTGGACTTGATTTTTGTACAGGGAGAGCAGTCTGGGTTAATTTTATTCTCCTACAGGTGGCGATCCTGTTTTGCCAGCACCATTTGCTGAAGATGCAGTCTTTCTGCCATTAAGTCTTCTTGGCACCCTTGTCAAAAATGAGATGGTTGAAATTCTATGTGTTCAAGTTTGGATCTTAAGTTTTGTTCCATTTGTCTGCAGGTCTGTTTTTGTGCTAGTACCAGGCTGTTTTTATTATGATACCCCTGTAATATACCTTAAAGTCTGATCTAGAGATCCCCCCTGTATTGCTCTTTTAACTCAGAGTTGCTTTGGCCATTCAGGGTCTTTAGTTTTTCCATATGAACTTATGGATTTTTCCCAGTTTGTGAAGATACTCTTGGGAATTTTAATTGGGATTGCACTTTCATCTGTATAGTAATTTAAGTAAAATGGACATTTTTACTATATTAAATTTCCAAACCATAAGCATGGGAAGTCTTGCCATCTTTTGATGTCTTCTTCAATCTCCTTCTTCAGTGGTTTAAATTTTTGTTGTAGAGATCTTTGGTGTCTCTGGTTAGGTTTGTTCATAGATATTTACTGTTTTTGAGGCTATTGTGAGTGGGAAGTTCTCTTCATATTCCTTTTCCAGTTGCTTGTTGTTGGTGTAAAGAAAGGCTACTGATTTTTCTAGGTTAATTTTGATCACACCACTTTATTGAAACTCCTAATGGTTTATAGGAGTTTTCTGGTGGAGGTTTTAGCATCCCTTCTTTAAATTATCATGTCATCTGCAAAATGGGATAACTTTAGTTCTTCTTTTCCAATTAGTATTTCTTTAATTTCCCCTTCTTGCCTTATTGCCCTAGCAAGCATTTCAAGCACTATACTGAGAGGAGTGACAATAGGCGGCAGCTTTGCCAGGTTCCTGCCTTCAAGGGGAATGCTTCTAACTTTTCTCCATTTAGCATGATGTTGGCCGTGGGTTTGTTGAATATGGCTTTGATTATGTTGAGGATGTTCCCTCCAGTCCAATTCCTCTAGGACTTTAAGCATGAAGGGATGCTGGATTTTGTCAAAGGCTTTTTCTGTGTCAATTGAGATGATGGTGTGGTTTTTGTCTTTCAGTCCATTTATGTGTTTTATTATATTTACTCATTTATGTATGTTGAACCATCCTTGCATCTCTGGTATAAATTCAACTTGGTCAGGATGGATGATCTTTTTTATGTGGGTCTCTATGTGGTTTGCAAGTATTTTGTTGAGAAATTTGCATCTATGTTCATTAATGAGATGAGTCCTAGTTTTATTTTTTGGTTGTATCTTTGCATGGTTTTGGTGTTAGGGTGATGCTGGGTTCACAGAAAGAATTTAGGAGATTTCCCTCTGTATCATTCTTAACAGTTTGATTAGTAATGGTACTAAGTCTTCTTTAAATGTCTTATAGAATTCTGCCGTGAACCATCTGGGTCTGGGCTTTTTTAGGTTGGGAGTTTTTTATTACATTTTCAATTTCCTCAACAATTATGGTTCTGTTTAAGCTGTCAATTTCTTCTTGGTTAAGTTTTGGTGATTTCCATGATCTCAGATATTCATTCATTTCTCTTAGGTGTTCAAATTTAGTAGAGTATAGGTTTTTTATGTATTACCAAATGATTGTCTGGATCTTTTCCTTGTCTGTTGTGATGTTTCCCTTTTCATCATTAATTATATTGATTTAGAGTAGCTCTTTCTTTTGGTTAACTGGGCTAGAGGTCTGCCTATCTTTTTTTAATAAAATATTTTTATTGGTCTTTTGTTTATTTCATACATCATTTGTCAATGGGATACTCACACTGTAGCTCAAGGGGAGTGGAGCGGGATGCTGGTGCCCTCTGGACCTGGTGGGGTTCCAGCTGGCTGGGTGACTCTGGCCCACAGCTGGGCACACTGGGCCAGGTAACAGGCCGTGCCAGGGCAGGATGAGCCCACCTGGTGTTGTGTTCACTTATTTCCCAGGCAACAATCAGCTATCCTCAGTCTTCTAAGGTCTTGGCCCCTCTTAGCCAGCAAGCACAGGACAGTGGCACAATACAGCTTGGGAGACTTGCAGGGCAGAGGCCTGATTTAGATGTTCCTAGGACTTCTGCAAAGGTCTGGGCCTCTACTGAAATGGAGGAGGTCCTAGCCCTGTAGCAGTGGGTGGGGCTTCAGATGATCCCAAGGTAGAGCATGGGAATAGCAGAACTGGGAAAGCTCACCATTACCCAGAGGCTGGATTGAGCCATTCAGGCAGGTTGGAGATATGCAGTCACCTGTACCACATGGAGGCCAGCTCCAGGCACTTTCAGACAGTCTGGGAAGAACTGAACCCCTGCATCATTTGTACATGCACTCTCAGGATGGCTCAGGGAAAAGGCTTCCAGGTCAGCTCCTCCTTCATTTCTCCATGTCCTGTGTTTGAATTATATTCTGTCCTCTTCAGTACAGACTTACATTGAAGTTCTGAGAAATAACCAAGGGTTCCAGCAAGAGCTTGGGTGATTTGGGGAGTCTCTTGGACAACTCTGACCAACCACTGGAAGGGAGGTCTCTCCTGTCTGTTACTGTGCTCTTTGCCATACAGGGCATATATACATATATATACATATATATACATACATATATGTATGTATATATATATACATACATATACATACATATATGTATGTATATATATGTATATATACATATATATGTATATGTGTGTTTATATATGTATATATGCATATATATGTACATATATGTATATGTATACACATATATGTATATATGTATATATGTACATATATATGTATGTTCCATACATATATATGTGTGTTCCATATATGTACATATATATGTATATATATATATATGTATGTATGTTCCATATATATATATATATGTACATATATATATGTATGGAATTGCTGCCCGTGGATGTCTGAGGCTCAGTGAAAACTTCTTTCTTATTTTTATCCCTGGTATTTGTTCCTTTTCCATTGTTTTTCTAGGTAAGGCTTTGGGAACAAATCTGAATAAGTGTAGAGAGAGTAGGCACCAATATCTAGTTCTAGATAGCAATGGAAATTTCCCCAGTTTTCCACATTTAGTATAATGTTGCCTTTATCATATGGAAATGTCTTCAATCTTCCTCATTCCTTCAAGTTTATTGAATGCCTTTTCTGTATCTCTTGAGATTATTTGTGACTTCTATCCTTACATTTATTTATACATGTATTACATGTTGTGCTTCATCATTTTGAACGAACTTTGTGTTAGTGGGTTATATGATTCTATTAGTCTATTACTTAATTAGGTTCGTAAATATTGTATTGAGCATTTTCCATGTATGTTCATCAGGAAAATGTCATGTAGTTTTCTCTTTTTGGTTATTGTGGCCTTATTATGTCCTGTGTTAGGATTTTCAAGGTATTTCTATTATCTGGAACAGTTTGAGAGACAGTAGTAGTTGCTCTTTTTAACAGGTTTTATAGAGTTGATGAGTAAATCTATCCAGACCCAGGCACTTCTTTGTTGAGATATTTTTGATACCGGAATGCACATTATCACTCACTATGTATTTAAGTTCTTTGTGTTTTGGGGTATGATATATCATGGAAATATTTTTCTCTGGTCATGACTACTTGGCATTCTAGTTGGCTGTGTTTAGATATGCATTTCTTCCTGTAAGTTCGGGAATTTTCAAGCATTGTTTTATCTTTTGTTTGTTTTTGGATTTGGTTTTGGTTTTGGTTTTACCCCACCCAAGTTCATGCATTCTGCCATACATCTCTTACATCTTTTTCTCAGTGTTTTTAAAGATTTTCCCTGCAGAGGTTTATTATTTTGGACAGAAGTTAACCATTTCAGTCAGTTCTTTGACCCATCTTTTTGTCACATTACTTTCATCGATTAAATATGTGTATTTATCTCAGTTATTTTACTTTGCAAATTCTTACATTTCATAATCTGAGTGTATTCCAGTATGCACAGAAGTTTTGGTCTAATTAATTTTAGTTCTTCTTTAGATATCTCAAAGGATTATTATTTTACCTTTGTCTTTCATCCTAAATAATTTTTTTCATTTATTGGAGTTTGTCTGTTGATACTTGTTTGGACTTTTGTTTTATTTCTAATGAATTTTACTTTTAACTGAATTTTCAGATTTATCAGAATGATATTTAACATATGGGATTAAAAGTAATAACTTGAACATTTCTCCTTACCACCAGAGTTCTGTTCCCCAGAAGCAACTCCTCTTAGCTGTCTCTTCTTCAATCAACCTTTACATATTCGCATTATGACTAGTTATGTCAACTTGACAGGTCTAGAATCACCTGGGAGATGGGCCTCTGAGTAGACCTATGGAGGATTATCGTGATTATGTTAGATGAAGTGGGAGACCTACCCACTGTGGGTGGCACCATTTTCTGACTGGCATCCTATATGAACTGAGAAAAGGAACTGAGCAGCCAGCATGCATCTATTGCTCTCTGTCCATGATTATGGTGGTGGTGTGGCAGCGGGTTCAAGCCCATGCTGCCTTGACTTCCCCTCCATGATGGACTTACCTTGAACTGTGAACTAAGGCAAACCCTTCTTCCTTAAGGTGATTCTGGCAGGACGTTTTTACACTTAACAACAAGAAAAGGAACTCAGACAACTAGATGACACATTTTGTAGTTACCAATTTCCTTTTACTGTAGGAACAATTGTTCCTACACAATAAATGTACAAAATTAAAACAATTTATCTCCTCCATGACAAATGGGCAATCATTCATGGTTCATGCTGATCCATGTTTTATACTGTATTTTCATTTCCTTTATTATCAGATTGATGTTTTGTTTGATATATTTTTCTGAGTATCACTAAGCAATTTCTCTGCCTCTCAAATATATGTAAATTTTTCTATTATTAAATATGACATCTTTTCATTCCATTTGTTTCCTTTATCATTCTGGGTCATGCACATCTTCTTCCACACCACTCCTTCCTTGATTGTGTTCACACCTTAGAGAGGACATTTTGTGTAGAAGAAATGTCACAAAGGTTGTTCAACTCAGTTTATCATTTGATTGATTATTTTAATTTCCAGGACTTTTGCTTGGTTCTTATTTTAGAATGTCAATTCCTCTATTTTGCTTTTCTGGGACACAAATTGCCTCAATGATCTACCTTTCCTGAGTCTTGAGCAATGCTTTGTAAAGAAGCTTTGAGAGAAATGTCTAGAAATATATAGGATTAATTGTATGGACAACTCAACTCAAGAGTTTCTTAAGAAAGGCAACATTATGCTTGAAAAGGTGGAAGTAATGGATAGAGATTTTAAATCAAGTATAGGGGGAAATAACAATCTTTTTTTTTCCTAATCTTATTTTAGGATGCTTGAGTATGTAAATTAAGTGTAAGAGAGTGTCATTTGAACTTCTAGGGACCTACAACTGTCTCTAATGGATTTAAAAATATTTAATATATTCATATTTCTCAGTATATTGTGGATTTATAGTTTAAAAAAATCACTTTAGTCTTCATGTTTCACCATTTCAATTATCCAGAAAAGGCAAAGCTCAGCATGGGAAACTGCAGATTTTCAGTGTCTTGGAAGATTCCTATTATGACAACTGACAGTGGGAGATTGAAACTTTGTGGCTTTGTATATACAACTAGTCTAAAGAAAAAGCTATATATGTCATGTAAGCAGTGAGAATTAAGTGATGGGTGAGATATATACACACACACACACATATTATAATATATATATATATATATATAGTATACACAGCACACATATAGAGCATGTGAATGTATATATAGATAGATATATGTGGTTGATGGTGTGTGTGGTGTATATCTGAGTGATGTTTTTTGGATAATGTTTTTACCTATTCTTACAGACTCCGCTCCTTCTCGAAAGGAACGATTATCAATCATTGAGCCGGACTTCCTTTTTCTTTTTAATCAATACTTTGTTTTCTGTCATATCAAGACATATGGTCCTTACCGACATCAACCTCTCCGGGAATAGACCTCAGCCCAGTCTCTTTAACCCAGTTTCCCCACACACCCCCTGGCTCTGTATCAGGGAATTAATTCAATGATTGCTGTATTTGAATATGGCATCTGGGTTGCATTTGTGGTCAGATGACATCAGGAGAACTTTCCTTAGGACTGACAGAAAAAGGATGAACCATGGACTAGTGTGGGTTTTTTGCATTTGCACAACGGATCCGGGAATTTCCTGCTAAATATACAGTTAACAGTCGACTTTTTCTAGAAAGATTCGCTCTCACAAGAGTCAATGTTGCATTTGTTAAAATGTATTCTCTTCTCAGATTTATGTATAACATCTTTTCCTATCCTATTCTTGGTAATACCTGGATTACAACTTCTGACTGAGATATCACTCTATTACCCTTTGGACAAAGAGAAAGTTATGCACATTTTCCTTGTGGGCTATGTGACGTTATCTCGGTCTTTTCTCTTCTCTTGATTAATCTCCGACTTCCTGTTTGTAACACCACATCATAGTTTTCTAGGAGTCCCTGGATTCAAGGAGTTTCTGAGTAGTGTTCAACCTACGAAATATCCTCATGATATATTTATCCAGGATGTGTGGTCCATATTATTTGAATGTCCATACTTGGATAAGTATTTGGTCAGGGAACTGAGGCAATGTGAACAAAATGGCTACTTGGCCACTCGAGTTCTGCATGCGAATGCCGAGGGAATTGCATCTACCCTCACCCTAGAGTGCTCAAAGATCTATGCTGCTGTGGACACCATTGCTCAGGCACTTCATGAGGAGCTATCACTCAGAGTGGAAGAAGATTCACCTGTTAAGGTGCACACCGTATCCTCTCACCAAGGGAGTAGCAGTGTGCTGATATGCTTTCCGTAGGGCCAATGGTCACTGGCCCTCATTTTCGATCTCTTTGTTTTGATTATGGGTCTTTTCATTGGTAGCCTTTAACTTTAAAGCTAAAGATTAAAACCCACCTTCGATCCTAAAAGCGCTATCTTCTTATTCTTTCCTTCACTATAATAAACATGTCTATTCCTAATTTACATGATTGGGTAGCGCGTGTGAAGCAATGCTGGGCAGATGAGCAGGCCGAGCGGTTTGCAAAACAATTATTTTATGCTTTGAGTTTAAACTACGTTTTCAAAGAATGGCACGTTTTTGATCATTAGGAAGATTTACGAGGTGGGAACAATAGCAAAATTTGTGCAGTTAAAGGGAAGCGATACAACAAAATATAAGCCGTTTTAAAAGGGATTGGAGTGGAGTGTAATCCAACGGATCTAATTGGTAATGTAGCTACGACAATCGACTTATGGTATGTCGTAGTGGTTGCACAACTATGGGAGTGCACCGGGATATATACAACTACACACATCATAATATATAAACGACACACACAAAAGCCCCTGGCTGGAGTTAAGACTTTGGTGGTTGAGCATCATGTGGAGTGATGAGAATCAACCAGGTGCCGCTGGAGAGACAGGCAGTTTCTTAAACCTGAGGCCATGCTCGAGTTAGTCGAGTTTTATTTTGGATAAGGCGCTCAAAAGGACAAGGGCTCTTGTATCTGCACATAGGTGTGGGCCTGCGTAACACATGCTCAGGAGAATGAGGCAAGGAGATGTTGTGATGTTTTGAAGCAACCCAGGTTTAGACAGGTCTTTCTGAATAAATACCAAAAAAAGTAAAAAAATAAAGCATTTCAAATAAAACTGGGTTAATGGTCCGAACGAACGCAATATCATGTCAGCACACCCCTGTATGCTTTTTCCAATAAGTCCAAGTATCTTTTCATGTATTAATGTGCATTTTCCCTATGTACAAGAATTCTGTTCCTTCCACAGTTTGGTCAATGCCTTTGACTTTTATCTTACTCTACATTTTTATTATATGATAGTTTCACGCATTTATGTAATGAATTTTATGCATTTCTGCACCTCATTCTCTTCTTTCATTCCCCAACCTCTCCTTTGCAAACCCTTCTTTCCCACAGTCCCCATTGACTTATTTCTCAATCTTGGTATAAGGGATCCGCTGAGTTTTATTTAGAGTTTCTTTAACTAATCAGAGTGGGTGGAGGTATTGTACCAGAGCAAGTGAACACAGATCACAAAGCTTAAGCCTTTCTGCATTGTGACATGAAGCAATCTTAACTACATATGGAGTGAAGGATCAAAGCTTGAGCCACCTTCACAGCTGACGATGATGAGGACTGGTCAGCTTTCATAGACTTTTGACCACGTCTTTTATTTATAATGTATAAACGTTTCACTTTAGTTGAGCTGCTTCTAAATAATTCTAATTCATGTATTATGAGTGTTCCCCTGCTGTAGGTACATACACCGGATTCCATGCAGTGCCCAGAGGTGCCAGAAAAGGGCATCATATCCCCTGAAAATGGAGTTAACAGATGGTTATCAGCCACCAAGTAGATGCTGGAAACCAAGCCCAGGACCTCTACAAGAGCAAATGGTGCTCTTAACCGCTGAGCCATCTCAACAGCCCCTAGGTGACTAGCATTTGAAATGAAATGGGTTTAAAAGTCATTTATCTTGCAGGCAATGTGGCACATGCCTTTAATCTCAGACTCGGGAAGGACAGAGGCAGGCAGATTCTGTAAATTCAAAGCCTCTGGTCGACATAGTGAGCGCCAGGCCATCTGGGATCTAAAGGAGACCTATGAACTCAAAAGAAGCAAAATAGGGGCGCCTATCAAACACTGACATAAGGACTGTCCGTTTCTTTTTTCTTGGAATCGTTAGTTGTGGGTTTTCAGTTGTTGTCTTTATAGGTGCATAAAAGAATCCACTTCATTTTGAGTGGCAAATACCACTTTTTCCACAACCCATTTAGAAGAGCTATCTTGTCCCCTTTGTTTTATTGGTTAGTGCACTTGTCAAAGACGGATGCCTCATTGATCAATTGTTCCGGACTTTCTACTTTTCTGTCCTGTCAATCTTTGGGTCTCGTAACTCATTTAACGCCATGTTTTGTTAGTGATATAGTTTGCAGCAGAATTGTAGATATGTAACTAATGATGCGTCCAAAATTTGCTCTTCTTTATCAGATTGCATATGATTGACTTTTTTTTAAGTACTTTTATTGATTTGAGATTTCATGCTGCATGTTTGATCACAGACCATACTCCACAGCCCACCCCCACTTTGCGAACCTCTGACTCATGTCCTTTTAGTCTCTTTTTGAAAAGAACCCTTTCTTTAGATGTTCTAAAAGCATTTCTATATTTTATTTGTTATGATAGCACCAGTGAAGAAACCATCTAATCTTAATACGGCATCTAGCCAGAAAGAGAAGAAAATTGAAAGTCATTGTTAAAGATAAAAGTATTCATGAAGTTTGTTTTGAACTAGTCTCCTCAATAAACAGAGTGGAACTATTTCTCCACATCATTCATCAGCTTTTTGTTAGTCAATCTTAATACTTCACCTTACAGAATTAGAATTAAACTTTTATTTTTAAATTTACTCCTTGTTGGGAATTTCTTACATGTTTATAATTAAACATTATCACATCAACCTCTACCCTTCAACTCCCCAAATCCTTCCAATGCAGCCCACACTCAGAGATAACAAAAAACTACCTTAAAATGTCACATAACATTTTGTCAGGTCGCTAATATACAGGTTAATATTGCATACAGCTCTTCTTGAGAGTTCAAACACATTCTAATGGATATGAACTGGTTAAATGAAATAAACCCACTGATCATTAATACAGAGCTCACAATTATGGCAGATTGCTACTAAAGTTGGCAAAAGTAAAGAAATGATCATAAGATGAATTCCATGACTTTTTTGATTATTGAATGGGATGATTTAAATATTTCAGTACCTGCAACAATGTACATTTTCTCCAAGAATATAACAATGTCTTGTTCATACTTCCTAACCTAGTAGAAAATCACTGATTGAGATAACAAAATTCCACTTGTAAGACGGCTTTGACCCATTATCGAGTTCAAATGTGTATATTAATCATACTTCTTTGGGTCCCTGAACCACATACTTGAAGCAGCAAGTGTAAAGAGATGATATTAAACATTTCTCTCATATGTGAATCCTAGTAGGGAAGTGTGGCAGAGTAGCTCACATCAGGGCAGTATCTTCAGGAATAGGGTCGTTCTTGTTGTCTGATTCTTGTGTGCCACCCAAATTATGGCAATGTCCTCTGCTGTTTTGGCCAACAGCTCCTGTAGGGCAAGCCCAGAGCTAGCACTGAAGCCTTTATATAGGGGGGGTGACTGCTTTTTATTTATCATAGGGAATTGCATCCTGAGGGGAATCCTCAATTCAAACTTAGTAGATAAATGTTTTTGAAATATAGTCTTACACTTTGGAATCTGGGCAACCTATTGGGCAGTAGGGTAAGCCTGTCTGGCAGATCATGCCTCAGGCAAGATGGGGTTTGGGGTCACCTGAAGTGTCTCATCATCTCCTCTGCTCTCATTTGTCACAAAGAGTATCTTTACCTCATCTTTATTTCAGAAGAGCAAATTTGTAATAGTAAAATAGCCTTCGTTTGCATAATTTTCTGCATTTAGTACTTCCAATATCCAATTCTACACTCCTGTGGCTAGAAATGTTATTTGTTGCTTTATTTTGGAATATAATTTTTCAATTTTTTACCTTTTTATAATAGTTTTGATTTATTTGAAAATTATCATCAGGCATCAAAATTTCTTTATCACACCACCCTTTCTCTTCCTCTCCAGCTCCCCTGAGAGATGACCGAATCACATCTCTCTTCACATCCTCCCTTTATATTTATATACTGACTTGTTTATCTATTGAGTCCAGTTAGTGCTGCCCATACACACATTGGTGTGAGGTTATTCACTGGGGCATGGGGAACATATCAGTTGTCATGAAAGTTTCTGCTGAGTAATCAGCTGATGGTTCTGCATGGTGAGTCCTTGTATGTAACTATTTTATTTTCTCCTGCCATTTTCCCAATAATCTCTGACTTGTGAGATTTGATGTGCATGTGTCTCTGTGAAGTTCTCTGGGAATAAATCTGTTTGAGGGCCTATTACATTTGGAGGTCTAAGTATTCTCATTTCTCTTCAGAATAAAAATCTCTTACCTATCCTGTCCTCAAATAAGTGTCCTACATCTCTTTTGCTCTTTTCTCCTAAAACTCAGATTTTTCATCGTGTTCTTGATAGTGTCCCACAGCACAGCAATATTCCACTCCATTCTCATTTTCCTCTTCTCCCCTAATGTCAAGTGACTTTTGGGATGTTCATTGATTCTTTTTCCTGCGATATAACCAAGGTCCCTTTGACACTACTTTTTTTGATTATTCATTCATTGCATTCAATCACTTCTAAGGATCTCATTTTATTATTTCCATCTATTTTGTTCATGTCCTTCTTCATGTACTTTTTCATGAATATCATTAAGGTATCTGTGTTTTTTTCATAGACAGTGTGATTACTTAAAACCATTATTATGAATTACTGTCAGGCAATTCATAGGTTTCTATTTGTTCAAGGTTATATTGGCAACAATAGGTGGTTCCTTGGGTTTAAAAAGAAGCCATTTTTGAAAGTGGAGTTGCCTGCCACTGCAGCGAAAAATGGGTCCTCTGCAAGATCAGCCCTCTCTGTAGCCCTATTCTATGGTGTTTTTTAATTTTAACGAACTTATATCTTCAATAATTCAACATACATTACACAAACTTCCCAATCAATCAGCCTCTACCCTTTATCGCCCCTATTGCCAGAGACTCCACCTTCCTCCCTATCTCTAGTCGTATTTTCAAGGTCGGTTTCGTCTTTTGTTTGTTAGTTTGCTTTTGCTAGTGGAGCCATGGAGATTAACAAGGGTTAGGGCATTGAGCTGTCCACTAGAGCAAATGTAACTCACCAATGGCTACATCACAGAGAAAAGTGACTTGACCTCCCCAGGAGCCCTTGACTTCCAGTTTCTCCCAAGTAAGGGGCTGGGTCTACCAGATCTCTTTCCCCTCCCCCATCTATGAGTGAATGTTTACTGGCTCAGTCTTATGCAGGTTCTACATCAGAAACCATACTTGCTATGATTACATTAGTACCACAATCATGATATGCCCTTAAAATTGTGTTTCATTTCCTCTCCATTATCATCCTCTTATATTTTCTCTACCCCTCCTCCCAAGCAGATCCCTGGGATTTCTCCCACAATCACCCCAATGAAGTTGATGATATGGGTATCTCATTTAAGGTTGAGCATTCAACAGTCATTTGTTCTCAAGAATCTCAACCAGTCATGAGTCTGTATTTACCACTATTCACAGCAAATGAAAGTTATTTTGGTCGGAGCTGAGGAGATGGCCTATCGGTTAATAGCGCCGACGGTTTCTTACAACAGAGACCCGGGTTCGATCCCCGAGCACCCACCATGGCAGCCGAGAGCCGTTCTGAAACTCGAATTCCAGGAGAACTTCAGCGCCAGGGAATCCGTGACCCGATGCTACATCCCGCGTGCAAAACGACGACCGTGGGTAGCCAGACTTGCATGCGGCAGTACAGTCACACAACATACAGACTAAATAAATATTTTAAAAAAAAAGTATTTTGGTCAGGGGGCGGAGAACAGAACTATCTGTGTATAAAAGCTTTTAGGAGGCCTCTTGATTAATGTCCACTTAGTAGAACAAAGTAAGTGGGTTCACCTCTAGTGCCTTGTATTACCGTCTTCGTTTGGTGCTTAAATTTCATGACCAGCCTACGTAAGAAAGAAGACACATTTGGCTGACAGTTCCAAGGCTAGAGCATTAAAGGAGGAGAAGTGGCCAGAGCAAAGCTCGGCACTCATCTTCATGCAGGCGGTGCAGGAAAGAGAGAAAGGTATTCAAAGTGTGCAAGGTTATGAACTCCTAAGCCCACCACCAGTGGCATGCTTTTATGAGGAAGTTTATACCCCTTAAGCCTCCTTCAACAATGCCACCAGCTCAGACAAGGTATTCAACCATTTGGAGCCTATGGAGAAGATGTTTATGCAAACTACTACATCTTATGACCTCACAGCCATGGCTCTTTGACCAGACCCACAGTATAGGGCATGAAATCCTTCCTGCAAGACACCGCAAGCATCACTGCAGTAAGCAGTGGGTTCTCATAACATTTGTGTCACTCTTGCAGCAGTGGATACATTTTACCCTGGAATTTGTTATTAAAGTATTCAAGGTTCAAGGCAGGGAAAGAACATTGCTGACTTTTCTCCCTCAGATGCTACATAGCAGCTTCTGGAGCTGTGAAAGGCAGCCAACAGAGAGAAAACTTCCAGGCAGCCCAAGCATGGTTTCTATATGACCTGCATCCCAGATGTGTGGTCATTATCCAGGTCTGATGGTCAACCAAGGTCAATGAGCATACCCTATATAGTTTTGGGGTCCTCTAGGAACTGTCTCTCCAGCAACTCGTAGGAAGGTATCCCATACCAGGCACGGGATTTTCATTTAATACTTTAAGGGGCCATCTGGTTCAAACAGCTCTTTAAACTAAGCTGGTTTAACTTAAACCTTAAGTTCAGGGTGTTTTCCATGTGACTACCTTCTAACCTATGGGCTTTTAAAGTCTCCCACACGTTCCTATGTCCTTCCCTCCTCCACTACCCTCTGTATACCTTGGCACTCCCAGTACTTCCTCTCTCTATTGTAATATCACATGTGTTCTAGTCTCCCCTCCCTCCTTAAATACATAGCTTTTTCTTATTTATTTTATGAGACAAGGTCCAGCCTGTAAACTCAGCTTCCTGACTCATTATGTAGACCATGCATGATTCCTGATCTCAAAGAGATCTGTCAGCCTCTGCCTCCATGGCTTGGGATTAAGGGCTGTCCCACATGCCTGGACAACCATTTTTTATTCTTAAACGGCTAAGTTTGGATATTCTTGGCAAACTATGTCTGACAGAGAATTGTATTGGTAAAAAAAAGATGGGCTGGCGAGATGGCTAGGTAGAAGCGCCACCACTCTTGAAGAGGACCCGGGATTCGATCCCCAGCAACCCCATGGCGGCCGAAAACCGTCCGGAACTCCAATTCAAGGAGAAACTCCAGTTCCAGTGGAAATCCAGACACTGTCGTGCTGACCTCCGCGGCATTGCACGAACACGGGTGCAAAAACTTGCACGCAGACAATACAATTCACACATCACAAAATAAAAAAATTAATTAAAAGAAATTTTTTTTTTTTTAAATTAAAAAAAGAAAGAAGCTTTTATTTTCTGGAAGTGTTATTAGTCATAGAGTATAAAACCCACAGCCAATTGAAGTCCGTTTTTTTAAAAATTATAACCTAGTGCCTGGGTTCCTGCTTTTATGACTGACATGATTTTGAAAAATTCAGGCATCAAATTTGTAAAATGAAGATACTATTCAATATGTATAAAATAAATACCACTACTTCTGCTAATGCATTAACCCTATAAATAAATGTTTTGTAGACAACAATAATGAAATGCACAGCAACATATACTTAGAGAACAGATATCAGTTGAAGTAATCAGGTTTTGAAAATCTATTTCTCTGCCTTTAGCTTCACATTCTGACCATTTTTTTTTTACTTCTAGCTCCATGCNGCTTTAGCTCTTTGGCTGCTGGAGAGAAGATTCTCTTCCAGAGCACACTTGGAAACCTTTAAACTGTTGTTTTGAATCTGGAGCTGGTCATTTTTATCACTGAGCTCCTTATTTTCCTCTATCACTTTATCCAGACATGCTAGGAGCAACAAGGCAACCTCATTATTTTCCTTATTTTTCCGCAATTTCTCGAACGTTTTATATATAGAGTCGCTAAATTCCTTGCTTCTCACAAGAGGTGAGTTAGGTGGATCTATCTTCATAATTAGTTCAAATAGTCTGCACCAAGGATTATCATTCCTTTTCATGCCACCAGGAGAGCCTTCAGTAACTCTAGGCTTCATTGGGTTGGAGAGCTGGCTCCAGAGGCTACCAAGCCCACTAAAGAAATTCATCCTTTCCATTCTGTTTCTCTAGAACCACTTCTGGTACAAAAATCTGTATTAGTCAGGGTTCTCTAAAGAAACAGAAGTAACAGGACGAATATATATAGCTATATACAATTTATTGATTTGCTCACGTGACAGAGTTCAAGGAGTTCAACAGTAGCTGCACCACACTGGAAAGGCCGAGAGAATCCAGGGAACTGCTCAGTCGGCAAGGCTGGATGTATCAGTAGTCCCAATCTAGTGCTGAAGACCCTAATGGATTCCAGGAGATCTGCCAGTCTCAGTACACGCTGGGATCCGAAAAGTTGATCACAGAAGCAAGACAAACTCACCAGATGAGATAGGCAAGCTGCAGGAGAAAAGGGACCAGCTCCTTCTGCCGTGGCCTTTTATACTGCCTGCCGGCAGAAGGTAATGCCCACATTTGGGGTGGGCCATCTGGGTTGAGGTGGTCCGATCCAAACATCCCTTTTCTCTTATTTGTTCCTTAGTCCAGTCAAGTTGACACACAGGATTAACCATCACAGAAGGTCTCCTTATATTCCATCCTCAGTTGATTGTTGTTGGTGTGAAGAAAGGCTACTGATTATTCTTTTTTAAAGTTTTTTTAAATTTTTATTTATTTATTTTTATGTGTATGAATGTACTGTCTGCATGTAGCTTTGTGCACCCGTGTTGTGCAATGTCGTGGAAACCAGAAGAGGGAGTCAGATTCCCCTGGAACTTGAGTTAAAGATGGTTCTCAGCAACCATGTGGGTGCTGGTGATCAAACTCAGGTCCTCTGTAAGTGCAGTCGGAGCTCTTAACCACTGGTGAAGTCTCTGTTCAGTTGTTTACTCCTTTTGAGTAAGTCATTTGTCTTTTTACTTCTTTGTTTTTTGAGTAGTTTATATATTCTTGATGTCAATGTTCTGTCAGATGTATCACTGGCAAAGATTTCCTCCCACTCTGTGGGTTTTCTCTTCACCTTCTTTATTGTTTCTTTTGCTGTACAGAAGCTTTTGAGTTTTATGAGGTCCCATTTGTCAATTGTTAACCTTAGTTCCTGTGCAACTGCTGTCTGATTTAGAAAGTCTTTTCCTATGTCTTGTAGGTGGTTGCCAACTTTTTCTTTTATCACCTTCAGAGTTTGGGGTTTCACGTTGAGGTCTTTAATCCATCTGGAGTTGACTTTTGTACAGGGTGAGAGGTAGGGGTTTAATTTTTTTCTTCTACAAATGGTGATCCAGTTTTGCCAGCACCATTTGCTGAAGATGCTATCCTCCATTGAGGTTTTTTGCCCCTTTGTCAAATATGAGGTGGCTGAAATTGTATGAGCTCAAGTTTGGATCTTCAATTTTGTTCCATTGGTCAACAGGTCTGTTTTTGTGCCAGTACCAGGCTGTCTTTATGACTATGGTCCTGTAATATAGTTTGAAGTCTAGTAGGGCAATCCCCCCTGTATTGCATTTTTCACTCATGGTTGCCTTAGCTCTTCAGAGTCTTTTGTTTTTCCATATGAATTTAAGGATTTTTTTTCCAAGTCTGTGAAGAAGTTCATAGGGATTTTGATTGGGATTGCGTTGAATCTGTATATCAATTTGGGTAAAATGGACATTTTTACCCCTGGCATTTGTTCCTTTTCCATTATTTTTCACTCTATTTACCCTTTGTATAAAGAGAAAGTTATGCACATTTTGGTGGAGCATTATCTTTTTCTGTTTGTGTGGATGAAATTCCTGTATTCAAGGATTTTCTGAGTAGTGTTCAACCTGGGAAATATCGTCATGATATCTTTATCTAGGATGTGTGGTCTGTATTATTTGAATGTCCATACTTGAATAAGGTTTTGTTCAAGGAACTTAGTCAATGGGAACAAAATGGTTCCTAGGTCACTCGAGCTCTGCATGTTTGGGATATGAATACCTCAACCCAGTGTTATAAGATCTATGCTGCTGTGCACACCATCGCTCATGAGGAGCTGTCACTGAGAGTGGAAGAAGATTCACTTGTTAAAGTTGCACACATGGCTCCTCTCACAAAGAAGGTAGCAGTAGTGTTGATGTGTTTGCCTAGAGCAATGGGCCCTGGCTCATTTTCTCTGTTTTGATTCATGATCTTTTCATAGTTAGCCTTAAATTAAAGAGAAAGATTAAAAAACACCTTTAAAAAGGCTCTTATTTCCACTAAAATTAACATTTCTATCCTAAAACAATGAATGATGTTTGAAAAACGATTATCAGATCCTGAGTGTGTTCAAACAGTTATTTTTATACCTTTTACAAGACATACATATTTTCATTAATGTATTTATTATTTTGTACATGTAAAATTTTTCATTCAAGAGAGTTTTAAAAAATGTTATTTATTTTTTTATTATTTATTTTTTGTGTGCATAAATGTACTGTCTTCATGTAGGTTTGTGTACCCATGTCGTGCAATGCCACGGAGGACAGAAGAGGGTGTTGGATTCCCCTCGAACTGGAGTTAAAGACAGTTCTCAGCCGCCATGTGGGTGCTGGGGATCGATTCCAGGTCCTCTGCAAGAGCAGTTGGCACTCTTAACCGCTAGGCCATCTCTCCAGTCCCTCAAGAGAGTTTTACAACCAAAATTATACCCTGTTTTAAGGGATTTTAGTTACTTCTGATCCAAATATCTATTTTTTAATATAATTTAATACATCATTTTTATTTTTGTGTATAAGTGCATTGCCCAAACATGTAAGTGCACCTGTGTTGTGCAATGCCAGTGGAGTTCAGAGACAACTTCAGATCCCCTGCAAGTGGAGTTAAGCTTGGTTGTTAGCAGTCATGTGAGTGGTGAGAATCAACCAGGTGCTCTGCAGAGCACTCAGTTCTCTTAAAGCCTGAGGCATTTCTCTAGTTCTTCATATTTTATTTTGATAATTGGGTCTTCAAAAGGGTAAATCTCCTTTATGCTGGCCATCATGATGTATGCCTGCTACACAGTACTCAGGAGACTGAGGCAGGAGGATTGTGATTTTTGTAGCAAACCCATGTTATACTGAGAGATCATATCTTAAAAAATCAAACCCAAACCAAACTAAAATAACTTAAAAAATAAAACTGGGTTAAATGATGTAAGACTAACTCAACTCATGTTAGCAACACCCTATATGCTTTTCCCAAGAAATCCAATTATCTTTTGTTGTATTAATATGCATTTTCCACTATGTACAAGAATTCTGCTCCTTCCACATTTTTGCCAATGCCTTTGACTTTTTATCTTACTCTTCATTTTTATTTTATGTTAGTTTCACACATTTATGTAATGAATTTATTCATTTCCATACCCCGTTCTATTCTTTCATTTCCCAACCTCTCCTGTGGAAACCCTTCTTTCCCACAAGTCCCCTCTTACTTACATGTTCTCTTTTTGGATGTGATCCTCTGAATTTATTTAGAGTTTCTTACCTAAACATGGGTGGGAGATTATTTACTAGAGCAAGTGAAACTTCAGATCACTAAAGTCCTTAGCCTTTTTGAATTTTGACGTGAAGCATCTTAACACATATGAGGTGAAGGCTCATGCTGCTTCCCCTTCCTCTGAAGATTGATGATGTTAGTCATCTTTCATATACTTTGTGACCACATGTACATCTTTCTTGAGAAACTGTCTATTCATATATCTTGTGGTTTCTTGATTTTTTTCTCTGGAGGAGCCTTTTATTTTGGTGTAGTAAACTTTTCTTTTAGTTGAGCATGCTTTTTAAAATATTTTAAAATCATGTTTATGAGTGATTTCCCTGCATGTATGTGCATGCACCTGATTCATGCAGTGCTGATGAGGGTCAGGAAAAGGGCATCAGTTCCCCTGAAACTGGAGTTACCATAAGTTCTTAGCTTCCATGTGGTTGCTTTGAATCAAACCTGTGTCTTCTGCAAGAGCAGCCAGTATTATTGACTTCTGAGCCCTCTCAGCATCTCCTAGTTGACTATGGATTTGATGACATATTTTAAACTGTCATTATCTTCACAGGTGTAGTGGTGCCTTTAATGCCAGCACTCAGGAGGCAGAGGGAGGCAGTTCTCTATGAGTTCAAGGCCCATGTGGTCTACATAGTGAGCTTCAGGCCAGCTAGGACTAAAGGGAGAGCATGCTTCAAAAAAGATGAAAAAATGTCATTATCAAACCAATGTCATAAAAGGACTTCCCTTTCTTTTATTCTTTGAGTTTTAAAATTTTGGGTTTTTCATGTATTTTTACCTTTGTTTTATTTTTTATACTGCATAAAAAAGATCTACTTGCATTTTTCACATACCAAGTTTTCAAACATCATTTAGAAGAGGCTTTCTTTTCCCATGTGTGCATTGTTGGTGCCCTTGTCAAAGATAGGTGGCCTCAAATGTTCACATTAGTTCAGGACTTTCTGCCCTATCCCTTTGGTCTATGTATCTGATTTACACCATGTTTGTATTACTATCATTTCACAAAACTTTGGTTGTACCTTCCTTTTGGATACTTAAGGCCACACAGTTAGCCCAGATTTATCAAAGTTTTTGACTTCATTTAGGGTACCATGGGAGGAAAAGACCCCAATGTGGAGCAAAAGTGCAGGATTGATGGTTGTTTGGGATTGCCAAGGAGGAACCCTTGAGCACTTCCTTAAGGAAAACATGTTATCTTTTAGGGAAGAAAATAATCCTCCAATTCAAGTGATGTATGTATGTATGTATGTATGTATGTATATATGTATATATATATATGTATATGTATTGTTGCAATACAAGTTGGAGAGAACAACAACAAAAGAACTGAAAAGAAACAACTCTGGAAAGACAGAAAAAGATGCAGGACATGTAGGGCAGAGTTCAGGGACTCAGCTGAGGTGGGGGTGCATTGAAAGGGAAGTGACTCTAGATTCAATTGAGAAATGATGTATGACTTAAGAAAAAAGTTTAATAACAATAAAAAATTGAGATTAGTAATTATGATGCTTCTGACTTTGCTCTTCTTTATCAAGACTGCATAATACATGTGATTTATTTTTCACAAATACTTTTATTAATTTGAGAATTTCATGCAATACATTTTGATCACAGACCATCTCTCCTACATCCACCCCCATTTTGCTATCCCCACTGACGTCAGGTACTTATTACTTATCTTTTTTGAAAAGCCCTTTCTTTTTCCTATGATTTAGTTAAACAAACTAGCACTCATAATCAAGAAACCAATCTAAATCTTATGCAGCCAGGAATAGAAGAAACTTTAAAGTCATTTTTTTAAAGAAATAACTGCCTCTTTTTAAATTTTTTAAAAATTTTATTTATTTATTTTTTATGTGTATGAATGTACTGTCTGCATGTAGGTTTGTGCACCCATGTCATGCAATGCCACGGAGCTCCGAAGAGGGTGTTGGATTCCCCTGGAACTGGAGTTCTCCTGGAATTGGAGTTACAGATGGTTCTCAGCCACCATGTGGGTGCTGGGAATCAAACCTGAGGCCTCTGCAAGAGCAGTCAGTACTCTTAACCGCTAGGCTATCTCTCCAGGCCTTAAAGTCATTTTTAAGCAAGTTCATAATGTTTGTTTTTAACAAGTCTCCAAAATAAAACAAGTGGTACTCTTTCTCCAAATCATTCTTCAGCTTTTTGTTAGTCAATCCTAATACTTTATCTTACAGAATTAGAATTAAAATTTATATTTTTAAATATTTATTCCTTGTTGAGAATTTCTTACATGTTTATCACATCAACCTCTATCCTCCAACTCCCTAAGTCATTCCAACACATTATCACATCAACCTCTATCCTCCAACTCCCTAAGTCATTCCAACACAGCCCACACTCAGAGATAACAACAAACTAACCTTAAAATATCTCATAACATTTTGTCAGGTCACTAATATGCAGGTTAATATTGTATATAACTCTCAACTCTTGAGACTTCAAACACATTCTAATGGACATGAACTTGTTAAATTAGATAAATCCACTGATCATTAATATAGATCTCACAATCAGGGCAAATTGCTAATAAACTTTCCAAAAGTAAGGAAAATGAATGCACCCACTACACAACAGAAAAGTCAGATATCCATATGAATAAACCATACCAAAGAAATGTATAACTCCAAGGGCCTAGGTCCTGTCACAAAACAAACAACTCAAATAGCCAAGATAATCTGTGTCTTTCAGAAGTTAACACCTACATTAGAATGTTTCTGGAGAAAGGCATCCCAGGTGATGCAGAAGACAATGATTTCAAAGACGTAATTATAAATCTGTTTAAGGAATTAATTAGAGGTATGAATAGTAAACTGAATGAAATGACAGGTTAAGGGTGCAAACCTTTCATCCCAGGGCTCAGGAGGCAGAGGTAACAGGCCTTTGAAACTTAGGCCAGCCTGTACTACATATCATTAGCAAGTTCCAGGGCAGTGTGGCTACAGGAAGAACCTGAATGAATGAAAACCATGAGAAAAGCAACAGTTATATGAAATAACTAAATTTTCAAGAAATTAAATAGGATTCAATATAGAGATGGAATCTCTGAATAAAAGCCAAATTGAACTGGGAATACATTGAACCGGGCCCTTCTGACTTTCATAGTTTGCATTGGAAAGTCAGGTGTAATTCTGATGGGTCTTCCTTTATATGTAACTTATTGTTTTTCTCTAGCAGCCTTTGGTAACCTCTCTATGTTCTATATATTTAATGCTTTTTACTATAATATGCTGTGGGTATTTTCTGTTCTGGTCATATCTAGTTGGTATTCTATGTGCTTCTTGGATCTCTATAGGTAAGACTTTTCTTAATTTAGGGAAGTTTGTGTTATAATCCTGTTGAAGATCTGTTCAATGCCACTGGCCTGAGATTCTTCTCTTCTTATGCCTATAATTCATTAGATTTGGTTCTCTCATGTTGTCCTACATTTCTTGCATATTCCATTCTTGTTTTTTTTTTTTTTTAATTTATATAGTCTTTGCTTAAAGACTCCAGATCAGCTTTGGCACCCAGTCTTGATTTTCTCTTTTCTGTTCCATTCATTTTGCTTGTGCAGCTTTCTGCCATTGTTTCCAATTGGCTTATTATGTTTTATTTCATGTACATTTTTGTTTCAATTTTCCTTTCTATTTCTCTCTTTTGTGAATTCCATTTTAAAGTTGTTTTTTTTATGTTTTATTAAGCCCTATATTTGTATATTCCTGAGCTTCTATCACAAGTTCTTTAAGTTGTTTGTGTTTTTTTAACTTCTGTGATCATGTTTATAATTGTTCTTTTAAATTCTGAGTCCAGATGTTCCTCAGAGTGGCTCTCATTGTAGTGTAATTCTATAAAGAGTGGGTTTTGTTCAGGACATATTGCTCTGATTTTTTTTTATTTATGTTTTTTCACTGCCATTTGGGCATATAGATATTCTTTGTTGGTTATATATCTAGTAGGTACTTCTTGGCTTTTGTTTAATTGAATTTTGGCGTGTTGAAATTGTTAAAGTAGCTGGGTTACTTTTTGTTGCAAATCTTAGGTGGGCAGGTCCATCCAGCAGATCAAGAGCCAAGGAAGATGGGTTTTCAGACCATCTGAAAAGTTCTTAGCAATCTGGGCTAGGGCGTTTAGCAAGTCTGGGTTAGGGAGATAGATCAGAGGTCCAATGTGGAAGATTTGGTGACTGACTGTGTCCAAGGCTGGCAGGATCAGGGTGGGGAGGATGAGACGAACTGAATAGAGAGGAAAGCAGGTTCTGATGTATCAGCATCCTTGGTAGGATAAGCCTGTCTAGCAGATCAGGCCTCAGGCAAGATGGGGTTTGGAGTCACCTGAATTGTCTCATCATATCCTCTGCTGTCATTTGTCAAAGAGTATCTTTAGCTCATCTTCATTTATAATGATAAAATAGTCTTCATTTACATAATTTTTTTGCATTTAGTACTTCAAATATATCATTCTACACTCCCATGGCAAGAAAAGTCATTTGTTGTTTTGTTTTTAAATATAATTTTTATTTTTCAATTTTTTATGTTTTTATAATAGTTTTGGTTTATTTGAAAATTTCAAACATGTATACAAAATTCCTTTATCATAACCACCCTTACTCTCCCTCTCCATCTCCCCTGAGGAATCCCTATCACATCTCTCTTTACATCCTCCCTTTATATTTATATATTGACTTGTTTTTCTATTGAGTCCAGTTAGTGCTGTCCATATGCACATTGGTGTGAGGTTATTCACTGGGGCATGGGGAATATATCAACTGTCATGAAAGTTTCTGCTGAGTAATCAGCTGATGGTTCTGTGTTGTGCTTCCTTGCATGTAACTATTTTATTTTCCCCTGCCATTTTCACAATCATCTCTAACTTGTGAAACTTGATGGCCATGTGTATCTTTGAAGTTCTTTTGGGAATAAATCTGTTTGGAGGCCTACTATATTTGGATGTCTAAGTATTCTCACTTCTCTTCAGAATGAAAACCTCTTATCTATCCTTTCTTTAAATAAGTGTCCTACATCTCTTTCACTCTTTTCTCCTAAAACTCAAATGACTCATCGTGTTCTTGATAGTGTCCCACAGCTTGGCAATATTCCACTCCATTCTCATTCTCTTCTCCCCTAATGTCAAGTGACTTTTTTGGATGTTCATTGATTCTTTTTCCTGCTTAACAATTTGCTTGACACTACTGTATTTTCATTTCATGTATTGCATTTATCACTTCTAGAATTTCTGTATCATTATGTTGATTATTTCCATCTATTTTGTTCATGTACTTTTCATGAATATCATTATGGTATCTGTGTTTTTTCATAGATAGTGAGATTCCTTAAAACCATTATTTTGAATTACTGTCAGGCAAGTTATAGGTTTTTATTTCTTCATGGTTATATTGGAAACACTAAGTGGTTCCATGTTTAAAAAGAAGAAGCCATTTAGAAAGTGGAGTCGCCTGCCCCTGTGGCCCTGGCTGCCCACCCTTTCCTAGCCAGCTCTGCTGCTGCCATTCCTGCAGCTGCTGCAGGTGCCTTCACAGGAGAAGGAACAGGAGCAGGAATGCATTAGAGCAAAAGACTCCAACCTGCTTGCGGCTCCACCCTGCCCACATCCCTTCTGCCCCAGCCCTGTCCCCTCATCCCTCACATGCCGTCCACACAATTTGCACCCATGACACCCCCATCCCCACATGAGGGGGATAAGCCAGG
This sequence comes from Rhizomys pruinosus, assembly GCA_009823505.1. Classification (NCBI taxonomy): domain Eukaryota; kingdom Metazoa; phylum Chordata; class Mammalia; order Rodentia; family Spalacidae; genus Rhizomys; species Rhizomys pruinosus. The sequence continues at coordinate 1,110,030 of VZQC01004771.1, forward strand.
TCTCTGACACCCTGAGGAGCCTGGCAGGGTCACTATTTGCAGCACTACATTGGAGGAGATGGGGGAGGGAAGGATATTCAATAGTGTTTTTCTCAGGTGAAAGGAGCAGTAGATGATGTTGTAGCAGAAGCAGATATAATTTCTACAGTAGAAATCAATCATTCTAGAAAATTGTGAGCTACAGGAGATAAAGGTGGGAGAGTTGTCATCTTTCAACAAAAACAGGAGAAAACAATCCAATCTCATAGCAGAGGTGAATATAGCACCTTCCAGAGCCATGAATCAGAATTTGACTACTTGAAAAGTTTAGAAATATGAGTGGAAAGTATGTATTCATATTTTAGAGCAATATAAAATTAAAGGAAGAAAATGTGAATTCCTAAACATAAAAAAGACTGAGAGAAAGTTGCAGGATAGTTATGGCAGAATGGATGATCTGGGGTGGGGTGGGGGAAGAGAAAGGGGAATATGTCTAAACTGAATTGATGTCTGAAATACATAAAACCTCAATAAAAGCATTATAAAAAGGAAAAGTTTAGAAATAGAAGAAAAAAATTTAAAAAATTAGGTGGTTACCCCAGAAAAATGCTGCTCAGTTTTTATTGTCTACCAATGATAAAACAAAAAAAAATGATGGAAAATCAGTGAAAGGGACAAAAGACCAGAAGGATATAACTTGAAAGAGGAAGATGGAAGGTATAGAGACCACACTACACTCACAACACTACGAGTGCCAGTCTTCAGGCCCATGGATCCCATGGTGGAGGCCAGTCCATGAAGAATATTTACCAATGCCCATACATACAACATCAACTCAATTACCATCAATAGTGACTATGAAACATATTTATCAGATTAATCATTGGCACCTGGAGATTACAGAGAGAAAATTTCATATTGTGCATTTTAAACCTGGCCATATGGAAGAGATCACAGAGATGATTACAGAAGAATTCTATCCCAATAGCTGTAACACATTTTTTTACAACAGCAGTAAAAGAACTATTCAGTTATATGACATGAGTCCTTCTGCGTTCTGTGATAGGCATTCTAAACTGTTCAAAGAAACTGAAGATATCAGTAACAGGTAATGCAAAGTCTGTGCAAGGGGCAAGCAAAAGAAAGATGAAATAAGTGTTGACAGCCTAGACATCAACAAGAAAATCCTTCACATAGCCTGGCACCCCAAGGAGAATATCATTGCTGTAGCTACCACAAAAGAATCTGTATATATTTCGAGAGAAATTGAATTAGAGCTGGCATTTCTAGCAGAATAGCCCACTTCCTGCTTAGTTGAGATAGTTGAATCTAGCATTCATACCTATAAAAGAAAGAGGTCTATTGTGGCACCCCTTTCCAGTGTTTGACAGTGTGCCATTTGACAACACATTTTATAACTCCATAGAGAAAGCTGGATCCATCCAGGCTATTCTCCATGTCTGCTAGCCATGCAGGTAAGTGTAGGGCACTTTTATTTATTTATTTATTTATTTATTTATTTATTTATTTATTTATTTTTTGGTCTTTTCGAGACAGGGTCTCCCTGTAACACCAGCTGTCCTGGAACTCACTTTGTAGACCAGGCTGGCCTTGAACTCACAAAGATCCACCTGCCTCTGCATCCCAAGTGTTAGGATTAAAGGCGTGCTCCACCACACCTGGCTATGGGCACTTTTAATTTAAATGACTTCTTGTACCATCTTACCTAATGGACTAGATTGGACTGTATCAACATTGATTTACTCCACTTTTTATGCCTTCCATTGTGATGACATCAAACACAGGGAAAGCCATCAGTCATCAGTCATGCTATATAATTTAATTGTGTATCCACATTACTGTATCATTGTGAGATACACCCCATCCCTCTTTTTAAATTAAATACAATTCATTATTACTGTGGCTTGTGGCATTCCTCCTCTCTGGCCTCCTGGACTCTCCCCTCCATCTCTCTTACCCTTGCAATTTCCACCTGGTATAGGTGGTAGCATATTAGAAAAAAGGAAGAACGGGTCCCCAGGCCTTCTGGGGAATTTCGGGCTCTGACTGAAGGAATGGGGGTGAGAGGTACAGAGCCAAGACACAGACCCTGGGTGTCGGGTGACTGCAGACAGTGGGCGAGCTCTCACAGATTAGTTTATTGGGGGCAGGTTTAGGGGTTATGTACTGTTCACATTCCTGCTCTTCTCTTGTCGCCTTCTGATTGGAACAGGTCTGCAACTCAGCTGCTTGCATGGTCTCACCTGCCCTAGGTTGAGGGACAAGCTCTCTGCATGAGTAATTCTCAGCATGCTGTCTATTACATTTCCACCATTTGTATTTAATTTTGTGTGAGGAGTGGTCCAGTGGGAGCTCAGGTGCTATGCCCCAAAATTTTTGACCCCACCTCTGGCATACCGACATTTGACTGCGTCTGTCTTAGGTTGCCCGGGTTTTGTAGGGTCTTACCCATCTTTGACTAGCCAGCCACTGAGGGAAGAGGCCAGGAGCGGTACTGCAGAGGGGAGAGACAAGCTCATTCCCGTGAATTGTGGATGGATGTGAACTAGATGAGAATCACCTCATTGGGAGGGGTGCATGCAGAGTCCCTATTGACCATGCCTGAGAGGACCTGAGCCATTGTTTTGTTGACCTGGCATTGGCTGCAGGTAAAGTGAAACAGACACTTGAAGAGAAAAAGGCAGAGAAAGGCCAGGAGTTAGAGGATGCCCCAGGAGGCCAATGTAGCAGGATCAAAAATGGACTTTAGCTTAGACCACACCTGTGAAACAAAGCTAGTATCAAAGTCTATGACCTTGGGGCAGGTAAAATTAAGGGAGATAATTTGAGAACCAAGGGTCAAGGTGTAGTTAATAAACCGTTGTCGCCAGTGGGCTTTAATAATTTCACAAAGTTCATGATGTAGACGTGTAATATTGAGGACTTGGTAGGAAGTCAAGCAGAATGAGGAAAACCTGGGGTCACAACTCATCTCTCCCTCTCATTATGTGGCCTTCAGATCCTTGAAGGAAGTTCACAAGAGTAAACCACAGTTGGTGTCTCCAAGATGGAATGATCTCTGCTAGGGGGGTTGTATTTGTTCTTAGCACCATGATTTTAATGGAATTCACCTACTGGTCAATAAATCTGACAAGTGAGTTAAGGATTTATGAGCCACGAGTAAGAGTAACCTGAAGTCCACTGGCTGATCCAAGAAGTCCACAACACTCAGCTGAGAAAGAAACTGGCTCTTTGGGGGGGTCTTGACCCTAAACTACCTAGCCGATTTTTACCTCTTACTTTTATCACATTACCCTCTGAGGAGGTTAACCCAATTGCCAAGAGAGAATTGGGGTGCCGACCACTCTGACTTCTTCCATGCTGAAAAGGGACATAGGAGGTGGTGACTGGGATACCCCTGATCAGTGGACCTATCTAAAAGACCCCAAAATATATAGTTACAGAGAGAACAAAATCCTTGACTAGTGCCTGTGAAGGCAAGAGTAGCCAGGTACATTTTCTAGGCAGGGAACCAAGAGAGGAAGAGGGTGAATTAAAAAAAAAACAAAACCAAACTTAAAAGTTAGAATTTCTCAACCAGGGGTTTTGAAGCATCCATTATTGGGATGGGATTTTGTTCTTTTGTTCATGCTGTCTGGACACAGCATCTGCTTTCCAGGAAATTTCAATAATTGTGGTAGGTGTGAGTTTTCCCTTAGGTAGTTGCTTAAATAAAGAGAAGAAACTTTGTTGTTTGGTAACAATAAATCACATATGACTTTAAATGACTTAAAATCTAGTGTTTAGAGGCACAATATTTCAGACTTTAAAGGAAATATAATGATTACTTATCTTTTGGTTATACTTTTTTCTTGGTCCATACAGATAGCCCAGATTAACCAACTGTTGTTTTCTCAAGGCCAGTTGAGAATCTGGTCCTCAGGGGCCACTCGGACTTTTGGGGGGAGAGGCCTCTGGCTCCTCTAGGCTTTTTATTAACCAGTTCCATCCCCACGAGGACAAAGTCAGTTATTTCTAGACCAGGCTTCCCTTTTTGAAGACTTTCCCCATTACAGACTGGACACTGGCTAGAGTCCTGTTAGTGAGTCTCCAAGACCTCCCTGCCTAGGAGGACTGGTGACTCACAGTTGCAGGACATTTCAAGGGATGTCCCCAGATGTAATCCTCTGGGACTGGTTGACCTCAGAGGGCAAGGAACAAAGTTGTTCCTTAGGTCCCTCAGCTGAATTGGTATGGGCATTTAAGTATGGTCAGAATCCATCCAGAAAGTCTAATTTACACCAGCCTAACACCTTTAACTACTGTATAATATTCTAGATAAGGCTTGGACAAGAGTTCAAGCAGCCTTGTATAATACTGACTGAAGGAGAGTTAACACCATATGTTAGGCAGTCATAACCTGCAAGATTGAATTAAACAATTTCAGGCTTATTTTACATGTAAAACAGTTCACTACAATTATTACAAATGGGAACAATCTTTTTCTTTTTCAGACCCTTTATCCTGATTTGTAGTTTTCCCAGAAAGACAGGAGTTGTAACATATATCAGAAAACAGGAAATAAACTGAAAGGATTACCAAGCCCATCCAAACTGTCTTTTGGACTGCATGCAGCTGATTCAGGAAGATAGAATCTAGCCTTTTGAGCCAAATTATCTGGTTAGGTTAAAGGAAATATCACAAACAACATAAAGTACATAAAGTACTTGCAAGAAACATAAAGTACATTTTTCAGTAGACATAGGTATCCCACCATTTGCCTGTGACCATTTAATCCAAACCTGTAACAGGTAGTCAGGTTCAAGCCAGGAGAGGACTGAAAATTAACAACTCTGTATATTCACAATCCTATTCAGGCCACTATTAAACTAGCTTGAGTGTTTATACCAATTTAATTTAATACAGGTGTCTTATTTTTCTATACCTTGAAGTGCCATGTGATATGCATATGAAGGTTGGACAAAAACTGAACACTCTTAAACAAACCTTGACTAGATATACATTTTGATTTTTAAACTAGTTGACTGAACCTTACAAATTTAAGTTTATTTATAAAGTGTCCTGTTAACTTGTCACAACAAACCTACTCAGACTTTTATCACTTGTATAAAATTTTTCATCACCTTCACATAAATCATTACTAAAAATACATTTTTAACGTTTTCCATGTTTTTAAAAAATTTTTTAAAATTATTTATTTGTTTATTTATGCATATGAATGTATTGTCTGCATGCAGGTCTGTGTACCCGTGCCCTGCAATGCCATGGAGGTCAGAAGAGGGTGTCGGATTCCCCTGGAACTGGAGTTCTCCTGGAATCGGGGTTACAGACGGCTCTCAGCCAACATGTGGGTGCTGTGAATCGAACCCGGGTCCTCTGCAAAAGCAGTCGGTGCTCTTAACTGCTTGGCTATCACTCCAGTCCCAACATTTTCCACCTTTTTATATCCTTTTATTACCTTGAGACATAGCATTTATATGCAGATTAACCCTTAATTGTGCAGATTTACTAAGTAATTAATACTTATTTTCCATGTAATGAGATGGGACAGTTATCTCAAATACACTAGTATAAGCTGTGAGATGTTCATGCCAGCTTGGGAGCAGGTTTTGAATGACCAGTTATCTTTGAGTGCTGAGAGGTACTTTACCTAGGCCTGGCAAATGTCCCCACATGTGTAACATGTGGAAATATATTGCACCCTAGAACAGAAGTGATTATTCCTTAAAGTGACCTTAAAATATAAGGACCAATGACCATAGTGTACTTTCACAGTTTTTAGCTCACATGACAGTTTACTTGTGAATCAACTTGATGTCAAGTAAATCAGCATTAGATGCAAGCCTATTCATTTAAACAGCTCCTGTGATGGATAGCTTTAGTGTCAACTTGACACACCTGGGTTGATGGAGCCTCAGTTGGGGAATTTCCTCCATTGGACTGGCCTGTGGCCATCTCTGTGGAGTATTGTCTTGATTGTTGGGCAATGTGGGAAGGCCCAGCCCACTATGGGTGGTGCCACCTCTGGGCAGGTTGTTGTGTACCTTATAAGAGAGCAGGCTGGGCATGGGTCAGGGGAGCAAGCCAGTAAACAGCACAACTCCATGGCCTGTGCTTCAGTTGTGTGCAGGGAGCCCATGCCCTGTCAGTCCCTGAACCAAAAATCCAGGCTCCTTGCCCGGATTCCAAATCACTGAGGTGGACCCCACGTTCACATTTTACCAGTGGAGAGTTAGGGCATCTCCCATCTCTATGCTCAAGGAGCAATACTGCATCTAGTTTCTCCTGAGTGCCCCAGACCCGAATCTTGAGTTTAAACAAAACCAAAATGAAAGTAAAAAGAAGAAAAAGAATTGAACTCTTTCTTACCCAAAAGACACAGCCAGCTGAACAAGATGTCTCTAGTCCCTCTGGTGGGAGAGAGCTTCCTTGTCCCCCTCCAAGTGTATATTGGTGAGGGGTGAATGAGTATCCCTAGCAGGGGGCAGCTGAAGGGAGTTTGGGGGGTGGGGATGGGGGGAACCTTCCTCATCCTGATGAAAATCAGGGACACAGGTGTTCTTCTGGCAGGCTGAGTTATGCTCCACAGAACATCCTATGCCAAGGCGCCCTTAAGGTTTGCAATTATGGCAAGGAGAGGCAATTCAAATGGACTCCTTCCAAATGAATCCAAGTCCTGGGATTTCATTTTAAGGCCACATGTCTGGAAGAGTGGGGCAGCTGTCCATTGCTCCTGAATGTGGGGAGGAATATTATCCATGAGGGCAGGAAATGGTAAGGGAGGAGGGGATTCTGTGGGGGGGGAGGAGGGAGCCGTGCTCTCACCCTAATGCCAGCCAAAAATCAAAGAACACGAATGAGGGCCTACTCACCGATCAAGGAGGGGGGTGTCTCACGAGCACTGGGGGGTCAATAAACCACATTGGGTGCCAGATGTAGACAATCCCCCAGGCCTGCTGGGGAATTTCAGGGCCCAACCAAGGAACAGGGGTGAGAGGTGAAGAGCCAAGACACAGACCCTGGAAGTCTGGTGAATGCAGACAGAGGGAGAGCTGTCGCAGACTCATTTATTGGGGGCAGGCTTAGGGGTTGTGTACTGTTCGAATTACCCCTCTCTTCTCATCACCTTCTGATTGGCCCAGGTCTGCAACTCAGTTGCTTGTATGGTCTCACCTGCCTAGGCCAGGTTAGGTTAAGGGAAAAGCTCTGGGCATACATAATTCCCAGCATACTGTCTACTACAAATGGGGGCTGGAGAGATGGCTCAGTGTTTAAGAGTACAGACTGCTCTTGCAGAGGACCTGGATTTTATTCCCAGCACCCACATGGCGGCTAAGAACCATCTTTAACTCCAATTCCCAGGGTAATCCAACACCTTTTTCTGAATTCTTCGGCATTGCACAACACAAGTGTGACAACCTGCATGCAGACAATACACTCATATGTGGCTAGTCTTTTGGCAGAATCACTTAAAAGCAGTTACCCGACAGCCTTGACCCCTGCTGTCTCTCACAGACCTGTGAAAGTCTGGACTCTTCTTTGATCTCTCAGGAAAGAACTTTGATCCGCATTTTAGCCTGAGATTCCATCATCCCAATTATCTGCCCCAGCCCCCAATTGTGTGTGCGTGTCCTGGCCCATGTCTGGGTTAGTATATAAGCCTTGAGTTCCAACAACAAAATTAAGTCTATTCCCTCAGGCTTTCTCTGAGTCCGTGTATGTATGTCTGCCTATATATCTATCTTTATCTTTCAATTTCCTTGGGTAAAATCCCTGGTGGCCCCTTCCCTCTCCTTGCTGGAGCTAACCCAAAGAGGGAAGAAAACCAAACAGCATGTGGATGTCTTCCATGCATGTATAAAGGACTACTCAGATGACAATAAACTCCAACAAATGGCTCCCAGAATGTGGGGTTTCAATTTCCACTAAAGACAGAGGAGGAGGAAAAAGCTATTTTTCCGGCTGTCTCTCTTCAGCCCTTGTTTTCCCCCACGTGAGGGAAAATCTCAGAGGGATTTTCTGTGAACACAGAGAGTTACCCCCCACCCGCCCCATGCAAGTTTAGGGTAGTCCTGGCCAGCTTGGCACATCTCTCTTCCCAGGAGATTAGTCTTTGAACTGTCTCATTCCCGAACCAGTAGCATTTCCTATCTTTCTTTATCATGTGTAACAAACAGTTATGCCAATCAAAAACCAAGCAGTTGTGGCAGCAGCTCAGCCACAGTCTGGAGTAACAGAGGGGCTGGTAGCATGCCCCAGGGGCTTGCAAGAGCTGGAGCTCTGGGTTGGGAGCCAGTGGGGCCTGCAGGGGGCCATGTGGGGACCCAGATGAGACCATAGTCTAGACTGGGGCCAGGAGGAGCAGGCAGCCACAGGGACACTTGTTCAGCCCTGCACCACCAAACACATGCGTCACTACCCACACAGCCTGCGCCTCGGCCCTGCCCCTCCCTCTCATTCTCCGTCAGAGTCCTTTCTGTTAATGTAGCCCCAACTCGGAGCTGCAAAATTTATAACCAAAATCATTTCTCAGGAAAGAATAAACAGAGAGTGCCAATTTTGGGTGCAGAGCTACATTTGCCAGAATTCCTTGGGCCTGTCACAGTCATGGCAACTTCCTGTCATGGGCACTTTTCATTTCCTTTTCTTTCAGACCAAAAAACTACATTTCCCAGGGTGCTTCACATCTGTGGCTATACATAGTTACTATGATTCCAGGTTTTTTAATTTCAGGTTTTTCAGATAATATACAGAAAAAATGTACCTTTAAACTTTACTGTGTTCTTTCTCATGATACTTGCTCAGAATTAAGGTAATTGTACTGCTTCTTGCACATCAATTTTTATCTAGAGATAATATTTAATTATGGCCAGTTAAAATCTATAGCATACTTCTCTAAGTCTGACACACGGGTGCTCAAAAACACCTTTAAACAAGTTGTGCACAACTGATCAATTAATAAGTCCTAGGCATTTCAAAATCAATTAATTAAGGATCCTACACAACTATTTTCTATTTTTAGGTTTTGGTTAAAAATTATTTCATGTGGTTTTTCTATTTACATAAATTTACTGAAGACTAACTCTAAAAACAAAATTAATCTTTCTCTAACTCAGGTTTCCCAATATATTTAAATGGCTAATAAATTAATTGATTTGTAACAGGTAAAAAATAAATCTGCACAGAGAGTAGTTCAAAGTTTTATAAGCTGTGTACTGTCATCTACTGGACATCACCTACCAGCACCCAGTAGGATCTGTGACCCATTCTACAAAATTTATACCTTAAAGTTATACATCTAAAATTGTAATTTTCATAAAGGTTAAAGTTATATATGCATAAACCTTATTTCCACAGGATCCAGTATTAATCAGGTAACATATAAATCACAATGTATGTTTAATTAAGATTCCTCTAACTTATTTTTACATCTGGTAAACTAAATTACTTATGCTATTTAAAATTGGTCACACTTAAATTTATGTAAACTACAAGTTACTTTTAATTCTAATCCATACTAAATTTCCAGGTAACAGCCTTGACATTAATATATATCCAATGTTCTTTTATCAGTAACACATACAGATGTTATCTGTAACATCCTCTTTTATCTACAAGATAATTTAGTTTTTTTATAAATTTTTATTTATTTATTTTCTATGTGTATGAATGTACTGTCTGCATGTAGGTTTGTGCACCCATGTCGTGCAATGCCTCGGAGGTCAGAAGAGGGTGTCAGATTCCCCTAGAACTGGAGTTCTCCTGGAACTGGGGTTACAGACAATTCTCGGCTGCCATGAGGGTACTGGGGATTGAACCTGGGTCCTCTGCAAGAGCAGTCGGTGCTCTTAACCGCTAGGCTATCTCTCCAGCCCCGATAATTTAGTTTTAAAAGACACTATTTCATCTTTTCATCAACATTGGACTTCAGGGCATCGGTTCCTGTATGGGTATGTATGTGATACCCAAAATTAGGAGAAATTAATGTAATACCCTCCAAAAAACCAGCTTAACTTCTTCCTTACATTTAGAGACATAAAATTTCTTGAAAGGATATTCTATTTCTCAAAAAATCCTATTTATGGGGCTGGAGAGATGGCCTAGCGGTTAAGAGCGCCGACCGCTCTTACAGAGGACCCGGGTTCGATCCCCAGCACCCACATGGCGGCCGAGAACCGTCTGAAGCTCCAATTCCAGGAGAACTCCAGTTCCAGGGGAATCCGAGACCCTCTTCTGACCTCCGCGGCATTGCACGACACGGGTGCACAGACTTGCATGCAGCATACACATACAGAAATAAATAAAAATTAATAAAAAAATCCTATTTATATGTATCAAGGCCAGGTACTGTACTGGCTGGGATATCTCCCCAAAACCAATTATGTCAGTAAAAAAATATTACGGCAGTCTTTTATCAAGCTAAAATTCAGACCCAATAAATCTACCAAAATTAATAAGGGCCATGGGCAATCCCAATATATTGTTTTACGTTTCAAATTTAATAGTAAAGGGCAAATCTATGTTATTCTTTAAAAGAATCTTAACAAGCCCTCATCTGTTTATCTACTAAAATGATAAATAAGGCATCCTGCGAGCCAAGAATCCAGTTAAGCCGGAGGCCATCTGCAGCTTCACAATCCATGCCTCCAAAAGGACTGGAGCCAGAGATGAGTCACCAGCCTCCTGCAGGGAAAAGGCTGAGACAACCTGGGTGATATCCTCAACAAAATTGGTCTCCTTCTTTGTCTCTCTCCTGCTCTTCTTTGATAGCCTGGAAACTGTTGGCTAAGAAAAACCTTACAGAAAATAATTGTGACTGAACTTTGTAGTGGCATGTACAGATCTCTCCAGCCAAGTTTGGGACTTCAGGGTTACAATTAAAAAAACAAACAAACACCATCTTTGTTAAAAGGGGTATCAAGTAATATCTGTATGTTTTCACGTATAAGATAAGAAATGTTACACTTAGATGAAATGTCATTTACTTACCTGTATGCAATGTATGCCTTTATGTGTAGCACAAACAATGTTATTTTTTTAATTATTATTATTTGTTTATTTTTAAGGGTTTCTACAATATAAGAACACAGTTGTTTTCAGATGACATTGATGTTGCTCAGTTTGCTGTACAATTAGGTAATTGGTGCATTTTGCAAGTATCTATGTCCAAATTTTGAACAACCCAAGGTTCCCATAGTCCAGTTGGAAAAGCTTGTATGTGCAGGCATGTTGATCAATTAGGAGTCCAGAGTATATTCCTGTAGTCTCATGATTCACCCCTATTTCTCCACAGCCCTTACATTCTACCACGCCTCCTCTTCCGCAATTTTTCCCTGGGCTTTGGGAAAGGGGCACAAGTGGGTGTGAAGAAAACAGTCTACTTTCTTTGGAGTTGTCATTTTGGACTCTAGTCTGTTCAGGTTGTTGCCCTTCATGGGTTGACATCTTTTTAGTCCTAATAACAAAGCACAAGCAATTGGATGTACAGGCATTTAAGCAGTACTAATTATTATTATGTCAAGCTAAGCTGTGAGCATAGACACAGATGCCTGGATGGTATGCTAATCCACAAACTGTGGTTTCTCTATAAAGGGTGACAAGTTCTTATTGTGGCTCATAACATCTCCTAACCACTAGAGGACATAAGCTTGTGGCATCCACTGTGAGTTATTCCTCCAAGGAGAGAGCTAATAGCCAATTAGATTTGGGATATATATATATAGACACTTGGCTGCCACTGTTGCACAGTATCTCCGGGCTGTTGAGGTGTAGCTGATACTGACGGAGGAGTCTTGCTTGTCTCAGGGAGACCAATATTTTGCTGTATTTCTTTAGTGGCCTTTGGTAACGCTCTCTGGCATTTCAGAGGCTAGTTGTATGCTAGCAAGTGACGTCTCATAACATTTTTCATGCTCACACCAGGTCTTCAACAACAGGAACTTACTGCCTTTCTCCTTGCATATATCCCACTTATAGGCAAAAGGCCTTTATAATTTGGAGGGGTTTGAATCCCCTATCCAACATATCCTAGGCGAAATAATTCATTGCTGATGTCAGAGCTTTCCTGTAGTAATATATTTTGCTTAATTACACAGCTTATAATCACTTTATTTTTAGAGACAATGTCATTTACATACCTGTATGTCTTTGTATGCCTTTATGTGTAGCACAAGCAATGTTATTTTTAGATACGTCATTTGAATACCTGTATGTCTTTGTATGTCTACATGTGTAGGAAAAGCAATATTATTTTTATAGACAATGTAATTTGCATACCTGTGTGTCTTTGTATGTCTGTATGTGTATAACAAACAATGTTATTTTAGAGACTATGTTACTCACATACCTGTATGTTTTAATGGGAGAAAAGGTATTACTTTTACTTTGTCATCTTTTAGAGCTCCATCACCAAAGGGCAAATTTGCATGCTCACTGGGTCTCTTTGCATCCTTTATGGTTGGTTTGCAAGGCAGTGGGACCAGTTTCTGTGTTTAAATAATATGTGTGAACACATAAGAGTCACAGCAACTGGCCTATGGCCTTTTGCTGCCTCTGTATTCAAGGAAGATTAAAGGATGCCTGCATGTCTTTATGTTTAAGAGAACATGTTATCTTTCAACAAAAGTACCGTTACCTGCAGCCTAAGTTCTCCTGGCCACCAGGAAAATCCTTTTTTTTAAAACCAATTCCCACCTCAGGAGGTCAGCTTTCTGGTTTGTCAAAAACCATTTTGGGGTCACAGCTCAATTGTCTTTAGCCTAATGTCAAGCCATTCTTAAAGATCCCCTGGTTCTCAGTAAAAAAAATTGCTCCATTTTAATCAATATACAAAGGAGTGGCTGTAGGGATGGGATTTTGCTTTGGTCATGGTATGAAAGCAGCAAAATTATGCCCTGGGGCCTCTTTGTGAGGTCGGGGCAGGCAGTCTTTTCCTGCCCTGCCTAGTTCTGCAAATTCCAGACCCTGCTGTCATCCTACTTTGATGTATTGAGTAAAGTGTTACATCTCCATTTTGCTGTATACACAGACAGGAACTCTACTGTCCCCGGTAAATCCAAGATGCCCACTGTATGCCCACAAGTTGGCCCACACTATTCCAGTGTATTTCCCCAACAAATAAATGATTAACAGTTTGTGACAAGTGAGGCTTTTTATAAAAGTAAAAATGGGGACTTGTGGCTATTCTTTTGGCAGAAGCACTTACCTTCAGTTATGGGCAAAGATAAAACAATACTACATTGAGATATGTAAAGAAAAATTAAAATTAATTAGACCAAAACTTCTGAGAACAATTGTCTCTTGGTATATTAATGTGTATTTTCCACTATGTTCAAGAATTCTGCTCCTTCCACAGTTTGGCCAATGCCTTTGATTTTTTATCTTACTCTTTATTTTTATTACATGATAGTTTCACACATTTATGTAATGAATTTTATGCATTTCCACACCCCATTCTATTCTTTCATTCCCCAACCTCTTCTATGGAAACCCTCCTTTCCCACAAGTCCCCTCTCACTTACGTGATCCTCTGAATTTAGTTAGAGTTTTTTGTTTTGTTTTGTTTTTTGTTTTTTGTCTTTTCGAGACAGGGTCTCCCTGTAGTCCCAGCTGTCCTGGAACTCACTCTGTATACCAGGCTGGCCTTGAACTCACAAAGATCCGCCTGCCTCTGCCTCCCACGTGCTAGGATTAAAGGTGTGCGCCACCACGCCCGGCTTAGTTAGAGTTTCTTACCAAGACATGGGTTAAAGGTTATTTACTAGAGCAAGTGAAACAGATCACAGAAGTCCTTAGCCTTTCTGAATTTTGACATGAAGCATCTTAACACATATGAGGTGAAGGCTCATGCTGCTCCCCCTTCCTCTGAAGATTGATGATGCTGGTCATCTTTCATATACTTTGTGACCACATGTCCACATATCTTGACAAACCATCTATTCATATATCTTTGTGGTATATATATATATATATATATATATATATATATATATATAGTATGTGGTATATATATATATATAGTGTGTGTGTGTGTGTGTGTGTGTGTGATTTCCCTGCGTGTATGTACATGCATCTGTTTCATTCATGCCAAAGGAAATCAGAAAAGGGTGTCAGATCACCTGAAACTAAAGCTAACATCAGTGTTAGCTTTCTTGTGGTTGCTTCGAATCAAACCTGAATCTTCAGAAAGAGTGGCCAGTATTATTAACTTCTGAGCCATCTTGGCAGCCCATGGTTGACTATGCATTTGATGACATATTTTAAAATGACATTACTCTGCCAGGTGTGGTGGCACATGCCTTTAATCCCAGCACACAGGAGTCAGAGGTGTGCAGATCTATGTGAATTCAAGGCCAATATGGTCTACATAGTGAGCTCCAGGCCAGTTGGGACTAAAGAGAGACCGTGCCTCAAAAAAGACCAAAAAATATATTTACCAAACCAATAATATAGAAGGAATTCCCTTTCTTTTATTCTTTGAATTTTAAAGTTTGGGGATTTTCGTTTACTTTTACCTTTATTTTATTTTTTATATTGCATATAAAAGATCCATTTGCATTTCTTCACATACCAATTTTTCCAACACCATTTACAAGAGGCTATCTTTTCCCCTTTGTTTATTATTGGTGCCCTTGTCAAAGACAGATAGCCTCATATATTCACATTAGTTCAGTACTTTCTGTCTTATACCATGCTTGTAGTGGTTTAGTTTCATAATAATTTGAAATTTGTACATATGATGCTTCTAACTTTTATCTTCTTTATCAAGATTGCATAATACATTTGACTTCTTTTTCAAAAAATACTTTCATTGATTTAAGAATTTCATGCAATGCATTTTGATCACAGACCATCTCTCCCTCATCCACTCCCATTTTGCTAACCTTACTGATTTCATGTCCTTATTACTTATCTTTTTTGAAAAGTCCTTCCTTTTTTGAAAACCATTTCTATGATTTATTTTAAGGACATAGCACTCAAAGTGAAGAATCCAACCTAAATTTTATTTATTTTTATTTATGTATGTATTTATTATTTATTTTTAATATGTATTTTGTACAAGATTATCAAATCTAGATCCGTGTCCCCCACCTTATCCCCCCCACACTCCAACAGAGCTCATGTATTCTGCAAAACATGCTTTTCATCTCTTTCTCAGTCTTTCTCAATATTCTCCATGTGGAAGTTGACTGTTTTTGTGAAGTTCACTGTTTCAGTCAGGTCTTTGATAAAGTCCTTTCTGTTGTTGTTGATGCTGTTGTTGTTTCCAATATGCATCACTCCCAACTGCTTGGACAAAAGCTCAAGGGGTCCCGCACAAGAAATATTTACAACTACACAATTGGCACTAGCATCCACAGATGAGGGATACCATTCGTTGGTTGTTTCTCTGGGATTGTGTTATTTCACTCAACATGATGTCTTCTAGCTCCAGCCACTTTCCTGCAAAGCTCATGATGTCATCTTTCTTTACTGCTGCATAGAACTCCATTGTGTAGATGTACCACATTTTCTCTAACCACTTGTCAGTTGAAGGACATTTGGGTTGGTTCCAGCTCCTTGCTATTGTGAAGAGAGCTGAAATAAACATGGCCTTGCATGTATCTCTGCGGTGGGGTGAGTCTTGAGGGTACATGCCTAGGAGTGGTATGGCTGGGTAGTGTGGCAAGTTTATTCCAAGTCTTCCAAGGGTTCTCCACACTGCTTTCCATAGTGGCTGTATGAGTTTACATTCCCACCAGCAGTGAATGGGTGTTCGTTCCCCTTTCCACAACCTCTCCAGCACTTGGTATCATTTGTTTTCTTGATCCTAGCCAGTCTTATTGGAGTAAGATGATATCTTAACGTGGTTTTTATTTACATTTCCTTAATGATTAGTGATGTTGAACACTTCTTAAGGTGTTTCTCAGCCATCTCTAATTCCTCACTTGTGAAGTCTCTGTTCAGCTCTTTGCTCCAGCAATAGATGGAGTGGGTCATTTGTTTTCTTTCTTCTTTGTTTTTTGAGTAGTTTATATATTCTGGAAATCAATGCTTTGTCAGATGTTTTTGCGGTGAAGGTTTCTTCCCAGTCTGTGGGATTTCTCTTCACTTCCTTGATTGTTTCTTTTGATGTACAGAAGCTTCTGAATTTAATGAGGTCCCATTTGTCAGTTGTCGACCTTAATACTTGCAGCTGCTGTCTGATTTAGGAAGTCTTTTCCTATGCCTATGTCTTGTAATCTGCTGCCAACTTTTTCTTCTCTTGCCTTCAGAGTTTGGGGTTTCACGTTGAGGTCTTTAATCAATCTGGAGTTGACTTTTGTACTGGACCAAAGGTAGGGGTTTAATTTCATTCTTCTACAAGTGGGGATCCAGTTTTGCCAACACCTCTTGCTGAAGATGCTGTTTTTTCTCCATTGTGTCTTCTTGGCCCCCTTATCAAATATGAGATTGCTGAAATTGTATGTGCTCATTTGGACCTTCAGTTTTGTTCCATTGTTCAACAGGTCTGTTTTTGTGCCAGTACCAGGTTGTTTTTATGACTATAGTCCTGTAGTATAGTTTGAAGTCTGTTATAGAGATCCTCCCTTTGTTGCTCTTTTCATTCAGGGTTGTTTTGGCTATTTGGGGTCTTTTGTTTTTCCAAATGAATTTAAGGACTTTTTTCCCCCAAGCCTGTGAAGAAACTTTTGGAGATTTCAATTGGGATTGCGTTAAATCTATACAAGAGTTTGGGTAGAATGGACATTTTTACAATGTTAATTTTCCCAAACCATGAGCATGGGAGGTTTTTCCAACTTCTGATATCTTCTTCAATTTCTTTCTTTAAGGGTTTAAAATTTTTTGTTGTAGAGACCTTTGTCATCTTTTGTTGGGTTTGTTCCTAGGTATTTTATTGTTTTTGAGGCTATTGTGAGTGGGAAGTTCTCCTTAAATTCCTTCTCTAGTTGCTAGTTCTTGGTGTAAAGAAATGCCACTGATTTTTTTAGGTTAATTTTGTATCCTGCCACTTTGCTGAAGCTGTTAATCATTTCTAGGATTTTTATGGTGGAGTTTTTAGCATCCCTTAAGTAAACAATCATATCTTCAGCAAATAATGATAGTCTGACTTCATCTTTTCCATTTAGTACTCCTTTAATTTCCTTTTCTTGTCTTATTTCCCTAGCAAGAGTTTCAAGCAGTATATTGAAGAGGAGTGGTGACAGGGTCAGCCTTGACGAGCTCCTACATTTAAAGGGAAAGTGTCCGTCGTTTCCCCATTTAGGATGATATTTGCTGTGGGTTTCCTTTATATTCCTTTGATTACATTGTAGAATGATTCCTCCAATCCAATTCCTTCTAGGACTTTAAGCATTAAGGGATGCTGGATTTTCTCAAAGGCTTTTTCCATGTCAATTGAAATGATGGTGTGGGTTTGTCTTTCATTCCATTTATGAGTTTGATGATGTTTATTGATTTTCGTGTGTTGAACCATCCCTGCATCTCTGGTATGAATCCAACTTGGTCATGATGGATGATCTTCATGTGAGTCTGTATGCGATTTGCCAGTATCCTGTTTAGAATTTTGGCATCTGTGTTCATTAGGGAGATGGGTCTATAATTCTCCTTTTTAGTTGTATCTTTGCCTCGTTTTGATAATAGTGTGATGCTGGCTTCATAGAAGGAATTTGGGAGAATTCCCTCTGTTTATATCCTTCTAAACAATTTCAGTAATAATGGTTGTAGCTCTTTTTGAAATGTTTTATAGAATTCTTCCATGAAAATGTCTGGGCCTGGACTTTTGTTAGTTGGGAGGTTTCTTATTACATCTTCAATTTTGTTCATACATTATGGGTCTGTTTAAGCTGTCGATCTCGTCTTGGTCGAGCTTTGTTGATTCCCAGGATTTCAGTTATTCATCAATTTCTTCTAGGTTTTCAAACTTGGTAGAGTATAGATTTTTGAAGTATTCCTGTTTGATTTTTCTGGATCTTTTCCTTGTCTGTTGTGATATTTCCCTTTCATCA
Organism: Rhizomys pruinosus; assembly: GCA_009823505.1. Lineage (NCBI taxonomy): Eukaryota > Metazoa > Chordata > Mammalia > Rodentia > Spalacidae > Rhizomys > Rhizomys pruinosus. The sequence goes on from VZQC01004771.1 coordinate 1,128,017, forward strand.
TGGATTGTATTGATTTCTAGTTGTTCCTTCTTTCTTTTGGTTAACTGGGCTAGAGGGTCTTTCTATCTTGTTTATTTTCTTTTAATTTTTAAAGTTAATTTTATTTATTTCTTTATGTGTATGAATGTACTGTCTGCATGAGAGTTTGTGCAACCATTTCGTGCAATGCCACAGAGGTCAGAAGAGGGTGTCAGATGCCACGGATGTCAGAAGAGGGTGTTGGATTTCCCTGCAACTAGAGTTCTCCTGGAATTGGAGTTTGATACGGTTCTCGGTTGCCATGTGGGTGCTGGGGATCGAACCCGGGTCCTCTGTAAAAGTGGTCGGTGCTCTTAACTGCTAGGCCATCTGTCCAGCCCCTATCTTGTTTATTCTTTCAAAGAACCAACTTTTGGATTCATTGATTTTTTTGTATTGTTTTCTTTATTTCTTTTTCATTGATTTCTGCTCTGATTTTTGTTATTTCTTCCTGTCTGTTGCATTTAGAATTCATCTGTTGTTGCCTCTCAAGTGCTTTTAGTTGCAGTGTTAGATCATTCACTTGTGCTCTGTTTTTCTAATGTAGGCACCCAGGACTATAAACTTCCCTCTTAGGACTGCTTTTAAGGTACCCCATAGGTTTTGTTGTGTTGTATTGTCATTGTCATTCAGTTCCAGGAATGCTTTTATTTCTTTCTTTATCTCTTCCTTGACCCAGTCATTATTCAAGAGTGTGCTGTTTAGTCTCCATGTGTTCTCGTAGGCAGGAGGGCTTATCCTGGTGTTGATGCTGAGCTTTATTGCACTGTGGTCTGATAGAGTGCATAAAATTATTTCAATCTTTTTGTATTTGTGGAGGTTTCTTCTGTTTCCCAGTATGTGGTCGATTCTGGAGAATGTTCCATGGGGTGCTGAGTAGAAAGTGTATTCTCTGGTATTAGGGTGGAATATTCGGTAGAGGTCTATGAGGTCCATTTGTTGTATCATATCGTTCAGTTCAGATGTCTCTCTGTTTATTCTTTGTCCTGTTTACCTGTCCAAAGGGCTCCTTGGGGTAATGAAGTCCACTACTACGAGTGTACTGGGGTTAGTGTGTGACTTGTGGTCCTGGAGAATTGTCTTTATAAAGTTTGGTGCACTAGAGTTTAGGGCATATATATTCATAATTATGAAATCTTCTTGGTGAATTTTTACTTTGATAAAAATGTAATGGCCTTCTTTGTCTCTTCTGATTTCTTTTACTTTGAAGTCTATTTTGTCTGATATTAAAATAGCAACACCTTCTTTCTTTTTGGTACCATTTGCTTGGAATTTCTTTTCCATCCTTTCACTTTAAGGTGGTGCCTGTCCTAGATGGTTAGATATGTTTCTTGTAGACAGCATATCGATGGGTTCTGTTTCCTAATCCAGTCTCCCAGTCTTTGTCTTTTGACTGGGGTATTTAGTCCATTAATATTTAAGGTTATGACTGATAGGTTTGTGTTTCTTCCTTTTGCCTTATTATCCATTTGCGGTTTGGGTTTCGGTTTCTACTTCTGCAGTTATGGTTTTATTGATTTCTCTTTCTAGGTGCCTGGTGATGGTTGCTCCTTTCTTCTGTCCTTTGACTTGCTTCAAGTATTCTCTGAAGGGTTGGTTTTCTGGACATGTATTCTTTCATCTTGTTTATGTCATGGAAGGCTTTTCTCTCTCGTTCAAATATAATCGACATTTTTGTCGAGTGTAGTAACCTGGGTTGGCATCTATTGTCCTTTAACACTGGGAATGCTTTGCTCCACATTCTTCTTGCTTCCATAGTTTGCACTGAAAAGTCAGTCGTAATTCTGATAGGTCTCCCCTTATAATTCACTTGTTGTTTTTCTCTGTGGCTTTAAGGGTTTTGTCTTTGTTTTGGGTGTCTAGCATTTTAACTATGATGTGGCGTGGAGAGTTTCTTTTCTGATCTTGTCTGTTTGGAGTTCTGTGTGCTTCTTGTATTTGTATTGGTTTCTCTATTTTTAGTTTGGGGAAATTTTCATCTATGATTGTGTTGACAATCTGACCAATACCATTCTCTTGGGATTCTTCTCTTTCCTCTATTTCTATGATGTAGAGTTTTAATCTTTTCATAGTGTCCCACAGTTCCTGGTTGTTCCACTTTTGTGTATTTTTAAATTTTTCATCTTTATTTGAGGTTTTTAGTTGTTCTGTGTTATCTTCCAGGTCTGATATTCTTTGTTCTGCTTCATCCATTCTGCTTCTGAGGCTTTTCCTATTCTTTTCCTCCTGATTGGATGAGTGTTTGATTTCCTTTTTCATTTCCTCTTCTGATTTCTTTAGTATTTACACTTCCTTTTGGAGCTTCTCAACCACTTCCTGTAGCTCTTTGCTTTGGTGGTTGGTTTCCTTATCCTTTTCAACATGGGATCTTTTCAGTGTTTCCACTTCCTTCTTGAGTTCTTCATTCTCTTTTCTTAATTCTTTGATTTGCTCTTTATAATGTTGCACTTCTTTAAGTATGTTCACGATTGTGCTTCTGATATCTGTGTCCTGGGCCTTCCCCAGGGAGATCCCACTGTAGGAATCTTCCATAGGGTTGGTAAAGCTTGGTGTGGGATTATCCAGCACCTTTCCCATATTGTCTCTTCTTCCTGTTCCTGACATATGGGCTTCTCCTTGCCTGTATTCGAATATGAGTCCCAAATTCTTCTTCAGTGTGTTGAAGGCTTGCTTTGCTTGCCTCCTTCAGATGACTTCATAATCCCAGTTGGGGGGGGGCGTGTGCTCTTTCCCTGTGCTTTAGGTTGTCTTGGGAGATCTCCAATCTCAAGACTCACACAACGCCACCTTTTATACCATCTGGGAGGATAACTCCGCCCCCACAGCCACAAAATCCAATTAAGCCAAAGACAACTAGATTATCTAGATTAAATCAAAGAACCATCTGCCTCACTGAAGCACCCAGCTCCTACCTACCTACCTGCACTTCAGGTAGTTTTGGGAGATCTCCCCCATTCTAAATTTTATACAGGCATATAGACAGGAATAGAAGACTCTTTAAAGCCATTTTAAAGCAAATTCAAAATGTTTGTTTTTAACAAGTCTCCAAAGGAAACAAGTGGTACTATTTCTCCAAATCCTTCTTCAGCTTTTTGTTAGTCAATCCTAATAATTCACCTTACAGAATTAGAATTTTGAAACCATATTAATATATATTAGTATCATATATTATATATAATAAATTGCGTAAATTTTTATTTAGTTTTATATGTGTATGAATGTACTGTCTGCATGTAGGTTTGTGCACCCGTGTCATGCAATGCCATGGAGGTCAGAAGAGGGTCTCGGATTCCCCTGGAACTGGAGTTCTCCTGGAATTGGAGTTACAGAGGGTTCTCAGCCTCCATGTGGGTGCTAGGGATCGAACCTGGGTCCTCTGCAAGAGCAGTTGGTGCTCTTAACCGCTAGCTATCTCTCCAGCTCTGAACTTATATTTTTTAAATATTTATTCCTTTTTGAGAATTTCTTACATGTTTATAATGAAACATTATCACATCAACCTCTATCCTCCAACTTCTTGAATCCTTCCAACATAGCCCACACTCAGAGATAACAACAAAGTAACCTGAAAATGACATAAAATTTTGTCATGTCACTAATATACAGGTTAATAGTGCATACAGATCTTCTTGAGAGGTCAAACACATTCCAATGGACATGAACTAGTTAAATAAAATAAATCCACTGATCATTAATATAGATCCACAATTATGGCAAACTGCTACTAAACTTTCCAAAAGTAAATGAGTGCAATAAGATGAAAAATCCATGACTTTTTATGTAGATGATGATTTACGATTTCAGTACCTACATGACAAGTTCTTGTATCATACTTCCTGCAAGTAAGAGAAAACCATATATTGAGATACAAATTCCTTTTGGTAATACTGCTTTGACCCATTATCAGGTCAAAGCTATATTAATCAAATGTTTTTTGTCTTTGGAGCAAAATATTTGAGAGAAGCAGTGTAAGAGGGAATTTACATTGCTCATATATGAATCCTAATAGGGAAGTGTGGCAGAGTAGCTCACATCATGGCAGTATCTTCAGCAATAGGGTCTTACTGTCCATTTCCTATGTGTACCCAAAGTTATAGGCAAATGGTCTTTGGCTGTTTGTCAACAGCTCCTGGTAGGGCAGCCTAGGGCTGGCACTGAAGCCTTTATCTACCAGTTCTTTTTATTTACCCATAAGGCAAATATTGCATGCTGGAAAGAATGCCATTCAATTCTAATCTCTGGTCCATAAATGCTTTTGAATGTGGGTCTACACTTGGAATCTGGTCAACCTATCTGGCAATACATCAGTGTAAAATAAACAGACTCTCTCCCAGAAGGTATCAGTTGCCAGTAGATCCTCAGCCATTGCTAAGACTTCTGTCCTACTTCCTACACACATTTTGGGATTTTTTTTGTCTGACTGACTTGTGTACGTCACATGCTGTAGGTTTGTATGGGCAACTACACACTGGTGTCCTGACTATGTAGTTTCCTTGGATTCATTTCCCACCTCTGGGTCTTACAAACACTCTGTCCTTTCTTCTTCAATTATCCCTGACCCATGGAAAGAGAGGGTATGATACAGGTGTCTCATTTAGGGCTCCCTAGTCTCTTATTCTCTACAGATTGTCCGGTTATGAGTCTCTGTGTTAATCATTATCTACTGCAAGAATAAGCTCTGATAAGGATTGAGTGATGTACTCAATTATATCTATAATTATATCTATATTTGTAACAGTAGGTCATCAGGCCTCATTTTAATACCATTTCCACTTGACCAAATAATAGTAGATTTTCTCCTATGGTATGTGATCTTTTTAGCTACAAGTTGATAGCAGTGACAGGTATGAACTCGATCTTATTAAGCGGGCCATTAATCCATTCAGAAAGAGTTTGGTGACTACCATAACATTCATTCCACAATTGGCCCAGTGGATACATTTTGCCCAGATGGCTGTTGTGGTAGCTCACATGGTTCACTGCTGGGTTAGGCTGATGATTGCCTTTCTCTGTCAGTAGTGAAGCATTTGACTTCTTTGTGAATATCCTTCTTTATATTAATTTAAGGAATTGTTAATCTATGAGAAAATATCACTAAATTTTTAGTGAGTGTCTTAATCTATAATTTATTTTGGTAATTTGTGCATTTAAACAACACTAACTCTTCCAATCCTTGACTATGGTATTTCTCTCTGCATCTTTCACTTATTTATCATTTTAATGCAGGGACATTTTACCTTCTTGGTTTAGTTTATTACTAATTGACAATACTAGAATTCTCTGTTTTAGAGGCTTGTGATCTCAGGCTTGGCTCATCTCATTCATTGCCATGAACTTACCGGAATTGTGAGTTCTGTAAGTTGAACATTACCTTTACATTCTAGCTCCCAGGTCTAGCTTTGGCAAGTGTATTCACACATACGCTCTATACAAGTGAGTTCCTCCACCCCAGTTTTCCATACCCACAGTTCAACTCTTCTTGGCCTAGTTCTGCTCATCCACCCCCCACACTAACCAGTCTGTTGAGTTTCCAAAATACCAGAATTCTCTCTCCACTGTCTCAGACTCCCAGGCCCACCTAATGTCTTGCTACCTTTAAATGAACTCAACTTGCTTAGTGCTACAAAATGTCCCTTGTCTTGTTGGTTACCATACCCATGCTCCAAGGTATGGCTATGTTTTTTTTTTTTCACCTTTAAATCAGTCATTCCATACAGACCCAGTTAAGAGATACATTTTGTATGTTTTCTTGGTCCATCAAATTGGAATTGCCCACATCCCTCCAACCCAAAAATCAATACTGATTTCTCTGCCTGTCAACATATCTAGCAGCCACTTGACTCATCACACTGCAGGACTGAGTGGAGTATATCCTGGAACCTGAGGTTCAGAAGCTGCACCTCTCTCTGCTGATCTTAGACCACTTCTTACACTCTATTCACACATCACCAGAGAGTGCCACCTAGACAGAACACCAGACGCATTTGGTTGTGCCACAACCTAACAAATTGGGGTAACAACAAAGATTCAAACACACACTACACAACAGAAAAGTCAGATATCCATATGAATAAATACTACCAAAGACATAACTCCAAGTGCCTAGGTCCTGTCACAAAACAACAACTTGAACAGCTGAGATAATCTGTGTCTTTCAGAAGGTTAACACCTACATCAGAATATTTCTCGAGAAAGTCTACGAGATGATGCAGAAGACAAATGATTTCAAAGAGGTGATTATAAATCTGTTTAAGGAATTAATTAGAGGTATGAATAATAGACTGAATGAAATGACTGGCTTAATGTTGCAAACCTTTAGTCTCAGGGATCAGGAAGCAGATATGGCACTGAAGCCTTTATCTACCAGTTCTTTTTATTTACCCATAAGGCAAATATTGCATGCTGGAAAGAATGCCATTCAATTCTAATCTCTGGTCCATAAATGCTTTTGAATGTGTGTCTACACTTGGAATCTGGTCAACCTATCTGGCAATACATCAGTGTAAAATAAACAGAAATGGAATCTCTGAATAAAAGCCAAATTTAACTGGAAATACTTTTGTCCAGGCCCTTCTGGCTTTCATAGTTTGCATTGAAATGTCAGGTGTGGGGCTGGAGAGATGGTTCAGTGGTTAAGAGCACCAACTGCCCTTGAGAATACCCAGGTTTGATTCCTAGCACCCACATGTAGGGTAAGAATGATCTTTATCTCTAGTTTCAGGGGAAACTGACACCCTCTTCTTACCTCTGAGGCATTGCATGACACAGGTGCACCAACCTACATGCAGATGGTACTCTCATACACATAAAACAAATAAATAAATAAATAAATAAATAAACAAACAAACAAATAAAAGAAATGTCAGCTGTAATTCTTGTGGGTCTTCCTTTATATGTAACTTACTGTTTTTCTCTATCAGCCTTCAGTACCCTCTCTATGTTCGTATATTTAATGCTTTTAGTATAATATGCTGTGGGGATTTTCTGTTCTGGTCATGTCTAGTTGGAATTTTATGTCCTTCTTGAATCTCTATAGGTAAGTCTTTTCTTAATTTAGGGAAGTTTGTGTTATAATCCTGTTGAAGATATGTTCAATGCCACTGGCTTGAGGTTCTTCTCTTCTTATGCCTATAAGTCATAGATTTGGTCTTCTCATGTTGTCCCACATTTCCTGCATATTCCATTCTTGTGTTTTTTTTTAATTTTACATAATCTTTGCTTAAGGACTCCAGATAAACTTTGGCACCCTGTCTTGATATTCTGTTTTCTGTTGCCTTCATTTTGCTTGTGCAGGTTTCTGCCATTGTTTCCAATTGGTTTATTAATTTTGGATTTCATGCTCATTTCCTTTTCCATTTTCCTCACTATTACCATCTCTATTGTGAATTCAGTTTTCAAGTTGTGGGGTTTTTTGATGTTTCATCAAACCCTATATTTGTATATTCCTGAGCTTCCATCACAAATTCTTTAAGTTGTCTGTGATTTCTTTAACTTCTGTGATCAAGCATATGATTGATTTTTTAAATTCTGAATCCAGCTGTTCCTCAGAGTTTTTCTCATTGTAGTGTACTTCTTCAATAGAGGGTGGGTTTTGTTCAGGACATATTCTCTTGATTTTTTTTTTGTTCATGATTTTGCACTGCATTTGGGCATAGGATAGTCTTTGTTGGTTATCTGTCTAGTAGGTACTTCTGCTTGACTTTTGTTTAATTGAATTTTGGTATGTTTATATGGTTAATGTAGCTTTGTTACTTTTTGTTCCAAGTCTTAGATGGGCAGGTCTGTCCAACAGATCAGGAGCCAAGGAAGATGGTGTTTCAAACCATCTGAGAAGTTCTTTGCAATCTGTGATAGGTCATTTAGCATTTCTGCATTAGGGAGATAGATCAGAGGTCACAGGTAGAAGATTTGGTGCCTTCCTGTGTCCAAGGCTGGCAGGGTCAGGTGGGGAGGAAGAGAAGAACTGAATAGAGAGGAAAGTAGTTTCTGACATCGTGGGTAAACCTGTCTCCAGATCAGGCCTCAGGTTTAGGGCCACCTTAAGTATCACATCATCTCTTTTTCTGTCATTTGTCAAAGAGTGTCATTAGCTCATCTTTATTTCAGAAGAGCAAATTTTTAGTGGGAATATATTCTTCATTTGCATAATTTTTGCATTTAGTACTTGCAATATACCATTCTACATTCCCCATGCCTGAAATGTTATTTGTTGTTTTCTTTTAAAATATAATTTTTATTTTTCAATTTTTACCTTGTTAAAATAGTTTTGATTTATTTGAAAATTTCATACATGCATACAAAATTCCTTTATCACACCCACTCTTACTCTCCCTGTCCATCTATCCTGAGGAATCCACATCACATCCTCCCTTTATATTTATGTAATGACTTGTTTTCACAATCATCTCTAACTTGTGAAACTTGATGGCCATGTGCATCTGTGAAGTTTTTCTGGAATAAATCTGTTTGGGACCTACTACATTTGAATGCCCAAGTATTCTCATTTATCTTCAGAATGAAAATCTCTTACCTATCCTGTCCTTAAATAATGTCTTAAATAAGTGTTCTACATCTGTTTCACTCTTTTCTCCTAAAACTCAAATGATTCATAGTGTTCTTGATAGTGTCCCACAGTACAGCAATATAACACTCCATTCTCGTTTTCCTCTTCTCCCTTAATTTCAAGTGACTTTTTGGGGTGTTCGTGGATTCTTTTTGCTTCTTAGCAAGTTACCAGACGCTACTGTATTTTCATTTCATTCATAACCTCTAGAATTTCTGTAGCATCGTTTTGATTATTTCCATCTATTTTGTTCATGTACTTTTCATGTACTTTTTCATGAATATCATTAATATATTTGTGTTTTTTCATAGATAGTGTGATTCCTTATAACCATTATTTTGGATTACTGTCAGGCAATTTATAGGTTTCTATTTCTTCATGGTTTTTTTGCATCATTCAGTTTAGATGTCTCACTGTTTATCCATTTCTGGTTGACCAACTTTAAGGGATAGACACACAACCAAGCGTATTTTGGAAACACACATTAGACTTGATAGGTCTTCATAAAAGGACAAATAATAACAGAGGACATGAAGTGTGAAGGGAAGAGCAACATGGATTTGGGCAGTGGAGGCTGTCTGAATTGATCAACATGCATTGTATGACATTGTCAAAGAATCAACAAAATATTTAAAATTATATAAATGTGCCATCTCTAACTGGAGTTTTAAATCAATGAGATTGGAGCAATTATTTATTTGGATAAACAGCAAAATTGGATTCATGTGGCAAATATCCCAGGTAACCCTAGAGGACTATGAACTCCAAATGTAAGAGATAAAACTTGGCAAGTATCAGAAGGAAACAAATGTAATTTCTTTCCTTAGTGTACTTTTTATGGAACTTTTGCAGATATCACACATCTTAACAATATTTAGATCCCTTCTCCCATCTATACCTCTTGACATCCTCCCCAGTGAACAGCATGCATTCTGTAGTATATGTTGAGGCCTATTAAATCAAGTTTGTGTACCCAGATGTGCCTTGGTGTGATTTCATCCATGATGTTCAGCCTGTCTAGCATCTGTGATTTTCTTTATTGTCATAAAATAAATATTTTTTGGTATTTTTGAGACAGGTTGTCTCTTTTAGTCTCAGCAGGCCTGGAGCTTGTTCTGTAGACCAGGCTGGCTGTCAACTCACAGAGATCCGCCTGCCTCTGCCTCCCAAGCGCTGGGATGAAAGGTGTGCACCACCACGTCCGGCCTAAAATAATTTGTTTTTAAGTATAGGTCTAGTGTATTCAATTTGTACTGACGACTTGATGGTATTGATCACTTTAAATGAAAACACTGATTGGTTTCCTCCCTCTGTTGAAATAGGAATTCTTAATTAACTTTCATGTAGGAATTTCAATGAACACTATTAATGAAAAAATTTACAGAAAAAAAACATGTAGATAAAAGCTGTCTAGGCCCTTATAAAAAGAAAAAATCAAAAGGACAGACCCCAGGTGTGCATGATATAATACTGTAATGACATTTAAATGGAGACTTGCTGAGGTTTCTCTGACAAATTTTTTTTCTGACATATTTTTGTGGAAAACAATTGAGAAACTGTTGGTTCCCTTAGATCATAGCACTGGATCCATTAGACAAATTTCAGAAGTACACATTAAGCAGTTAAAATTATGTAGATAGCGTAGTTAAAATGCAAATATAAAGTGTAAATATGTGACCCTAACTGCATGGATATGCCTAGCTTTTACTATCTTTTCTAGCTTTAGAAATTATTGGTTGTTTCAAATATTTCAAAACATAGAAAAATGTTATTTCATTGCTATTTCATTTAGGCTTCCCAATATTATTTAAAATATTTTTTTATCTGTGTGTGTGAATTGCCTGCATGTATGTAAGTGCAAATGTGTTCTGCAATGCACTGGAGGTCAGAAGAAGGTGTCACATTCCCATGGAACTGGAGTTATGGATGGTTGTCAGCCACCATGTGGGTGCTGGAACATGGCTCCTTTGCAAGAAAAGCCTGTGTATTAACTGCTGAGCCATCTCTCCATCCCCTAGAATTCCCAGTTTAATAACAAGAACATTTTCATGTATTTATGAAACATTTGCATATTTCTAGTTTTCTATTGAAAGATTTCTTTGATTTATTTTAATGATTTGTTTTCATTTTGTTTTCTTTTTATTTTTTCTACCATTTCATATTAGAGTTCTTAATAAAACCCTCTCCCAGATCCAAGATACCCACCCCCAAAGCTGGATTTCATTCATTCTGCCATATATGTTAAATTTTATCCAGTCAAGCATTTTTGGTTTTGTATTTAAAATTTTTATTTATTATTTTTATTTTATGTGTATGAGTGAGTGTATTGAACTATGTATTTCTATTGTGCAATTTTTGTATCTGTATCCATTTTCAGAGCTCAACTGAAAAGAATAAATTGTTTTATTTTATTCTTTTTTGTTTTCCTAGAGTTCCTTTCATTAAGTTCTGCCCAGATCTTTATAATTTTTTTCTATTTACTGCTTTTAGGATTATCTTGCACTTGATTTTATAAGACCTGGAGGTGATGCATTAGATTCTTTATTTGAGATCTCATTTTTACTTGTTAATGTAAAACTCCTGGGGCTGGAGAGATAGCCTAGTGGTTAAGAGCACCGACGCTCTTGCAGAGGACCCGGGTTCGATCCCCAGCACCCACATGGCGGCTAAGAACCGGCTGTAACTCCAATTCCAGGAGAACTTCAGTTCCAGGGGAATCCGAGACCCTCTTCTGACCTCCGCGGCATTGCACGACACGGGTGCACAGACCTGCATGCAGACAATACATTCATACACATGCAAAAAAAAAATAATAATAATAAAAAAAATTTAAAAAATTTCCTAGCTGTAAAATTTTCTCTTAGGAACACTCAACATTGCTCTTGATGTTTGGGATCATGTTATTTGTTTGTAGGATTTTGTGTTTAGAATTGCTTTTCATGCTTTTGTAAAGAATATCATCATAATTTGATGAGAGTTGCACTGAGTCTATGAACTGCTTCTGGTAACAGAGGTAGCTTTTTTTCCCAACATTAATTTTTCCAGTCCATGAGCTTATGTGGCCTTTCTATCTTCCAGTGTCTTCATATATATATAATAGATATTATATATATATATATATATATATATATATATATACACACATATATATTTATTGGGAAAATTTTAATTGAATTTTTGTGTATTTCATACATAACACCTCAATCAGTATTAATCACCTTTATATCCCCCTCTCCTTTGACACCCTCCTCCAGTCCCCCTCTGGAATTCATACATTACCATTTGTGTTAAGCCCTACTATGCCAAATCAATCTCCCCAGCCATTTCCTCAGTACAAGTTCATCCACTGAGCTTCCTTTCAGCTTATCCAGAGTCCCTTGCTCTAAGAAGACCAGTTATTCCTCACCCAACAGTAATGGGCTGCCAATATTTCTTCAGTTAATATTGGGTTCTGTTACCAGTTTCTGCAGTTCCATGCTGGGTTTTTTCTGGTTGAGCTTGCATGGGTCTTGTGCATGCTGATACTAATGCTGTAGGTTCATATGAAAAGGGTCCTAGGATCTTGTAGTGTTCATTTCCATATGCACTTACATCATCTTCTTGGCTCTTAGAATCTTTCCACCTCCACTTTCGCAATGTTCCCTGAGCCCTGGATGTGAGGATATACACCGCATATAAGGATTTAATATTAGCATCCATAAATGACAGAGAACATATGTCATTTGTTTTTCAGAGTCTGTTACTTCTCTTAGCATAACAGCTTCTAGTTCTATCAACTTATTGCATACTTCATGATGTTATCTCTCTTAACCACAGAGTAGAACTCCATTGTGTAAAAGTACCACATTTTCATTATCTTCTCATCACTAGGACATTTAAGTTTCTACAATTTCTTTGTTATTGTGAAATGAGCAGCAATAAACATGGATTTGCAAATATCTATGCAGTAGGATGAATTTCTAGGAGTTTTCTTGTGCATTTTTTGGCATCTTTTAGGTATAAAATCATTCCATCTGCGAAGGGGTAGTTTGACCTCTTTTTGTCCAATTAGTACTCCTTTAATTTCCTTCTATTATCTTATCACTCTGGCAAGAGTTTCAAGCACTATATTAAAAAGGAGCAGAGATAGTGGACAGCATTGCCAGGTTGCTGATTTTAGGGGAAGTGCTTCCAAATTTTCTCCATTTAGAATGATGTTGGCTGTGGGTTTAAGTAACTTTAACTCTGTTGAGGTATGTTCCCACCAGTCCAATTCCCTCTAGGACTTTTAACATAAATGATGTTGCATTTTATCGAAGGCCTTTTCTGCATCTATTGATATGACCATGTGGTATTTTTTTGTTGTTGTTGTTGCTGTTTTTTTTTTTTTTTTTTTTTTGTCTTTTTCAAGACAGGGTCTCGCTGTAGCACCAGCTATCCTGGAACTCGCTCTGTAGACCAGGCTGGCCTTGAACTAGAAAAGATCCACCTGCCTCTGCCTCCACACCCAGCGACCATGTGGTTTTTGTCTTTGAGTCATCTACATAGGTTTTGACATTTACTGACTCATGTATATTGAACCATCCCTGCACCTCTGTAATAAATCTTACTTGATCATGGTGGATGAATGCCTTATATGTGCCTGTGTTCAGTTTGCAAGTATTTTGTTGAGAATTTTTAATCTATATTCATGAAAGAGTAAAGATATAAGCCTGTAATTTTCTCTTTTGGGTTATGTATTTACCTGGTTTTGGTATTAGAGTGATGCTGGCTTCATAGATGGAATTTGGGAGTCCTCTCTTTTTGAATAACTTATTAAATAATATTGGTTGTAGATATTTAAATGTCTGGTATAATTCTGACATAAATCCATTTCAGCTTGGGATTTTTTTCAGCTGGGAGTTTTTGTTTTATTATTTCAGTTTCCTTATATGTTATGGGTCTGTTTAAGCTGTGGATCACTTCCTGGTTTACCTTTGATGATTCCCTTAATTTCAGATATTCATCCATTTATTTTATGTTTTCAAATTTAATAGAGTATAGGTTTTTAAAGTGTTCCCATATAATATTATCGACCTTCTTGTCTGTTGTGATGTTTCCCCTTTCACCTCAAGTTTTGTTGATTTGGGGTTGTTTGTTCTTTCTTTTAGTTAACTGGGCTAAAGATCTGCCTATCTTGATTATCTTTTCAAAGAACCAGCTCCTGGACTCATTAATTCTTTGTATTGTTTTCTTTGTTTTTCTTTCATTAATCTCTGCTTTGATTTTTATTATTTCTTCTTGGCTCTTGAATTTGAGTTTCATTTGTTGTCCTTCAAGTGTCTGGAGTTGCAATGTTAAGTCATTTATTTGTGCTCCTTCTTGTTTTTTAAGGTAGGAGCTTAGAGTTATACATTTCCCTTTTAGGACAGCTTTTAATGTGTTCCATAGGCTTTTGTTGTGTTGTACTGTCATTTTTGTTTAATTCCTGGAATACTGTTATTTCTTTCTTAATTTCTCCTTTTTCCTATTCATTATTCATGAGTGTGTTATTTAATATCCATGAGATCATGTAGTTACTAGGGCTTCTTCTGGTGTTGATTCATTAAGCACTATTGCCTTGTGGTCTGATAGAATGCATGGAATTTTTTCAATTTTTTGTATTCGTTGATTTTTGTTTTGTGCCCCAGTATGTGAGTATGTGATTTATTTTGGAGGAAGTTCCAGGGGAGCTGAATAGAAGGTATATTCTTTGGTGCTTGGGTGGATTATTTGGTAGATGTCTGCTGGTGCGATTGATGTATGGCATTGTTTATTTCAGATGTCTCTCTGTTTATTCTTTGTCTGGTTGACCTGCCTGATGGAGACAGTGGTGTACTGATATTCTCTACTACAAGTGTATTTGGATTAATTTGTGTCTTAAAGTCCTATGGTATTATGTTTATGAAGTTGGATGCACCAGAGTTCGGTGGGTATATGATTGTAATATGTTCTTGATTGATTGTTCCTTTGATAAAATGAAGTGACCCTCTCCATTTCTCCTGATCAGTTTTAGTTTAAAGTCAATTTTGTCAGATATTAGAATTGTAACCCCTGCTTGCTTCTTAGTGCCATTTACGTGGAATATTTTTTCATCTTTTCATCTTAAGATAGTGCCTTTCCTTGAAAGTGAGATGTGCTTCTTCCAGAAAACAAAAAAGAGATGAATTTTGGTCCTCGGCACCGCCAGCCCCAGCGCCGCTCCGGGGCGGGCGGGCGGTGGCGGCGGCGGGACCCGCGGAGCCGCTTTGTGTGCAGCCCGGGGAGGGGCGGCGGCGGCGGCGGCGGAGCAAGCACCTGACAGTGGCCGGGCGCTGGATGCACCTTCCGCCCGTATGAGAGGCCGGTAGAGGACTGTGAAAAAAAAGTTGTCCCCCAGGATGGACTTCACCACGCAGCCCAAGCCTGCCACTGCCCTCTGTGGCGTCGTGAGTGCGGATGGGAAGATCGCTTACCCCCCCGGAGTGAAGGAGATCACCGACAAGATCACCACGGACGAAATGATCAAACGACTGAAGATGGTAGTGAAAACTTTTATGGATATGGATCAGGATTCAGAAGATGAAAAGCAGCAATATCTCCCACTAGCCTTGCATCTTGCATCTGAATTCTTTCTCAGGAACCCTAATAAAGATGTGCGCCTCCTCGTAGCATGTTGTTTGGCTGACATATTTCGAATCTATGCCCCAGAAGCTCCATATACTTCCCACGATAAACTTAAGGACATATTTCTGTTTACTACCAGACAATTAAAAGGTTTGGAAGATACAAAGAGCCCACAGTTTAATAGATACTTTTATTTATTAGAGAATTTAGCTTGGGTTAAATCATATAACATCTGCTTTGAGTTGGAAGATTGCAATGAAATTTTTATTCAGCTTTTTAGAACTCTCTTCTCAGTGATCAACAATAACCACAACAAGAAGGTACAAATGCACATGCTAGACTTGATGAGTTCTATCATCATGGAAGGTGACGGAGTTACTCAAGAATTATTGGATTCCATTCTTATTAACCTCATTCCTGCACATAAGAATTTAAATAAACAGTCCTTCGACCTTGCAAAAGTCCTGTTGAAAAGGACAGTCCAGACGATTGAAGCATGCATTGCCAATTTTTTCAATCAAGTCCTGGTGCTAGGAAGATCATCAGTAAGTGATTTGTCAGAACACGTATTCGATCTGATTCAGGAGCTTTTTGTGATAGATCCTCATTTATTATTATCTGTCATGCCACAGCTTGAATTCAAATTGAAGAGCAACGATGGTGAAGAACGATTAGCTGTGGTTCGTCTACTAGCCAAATTGTTTGGGTCTAAAGATTCCGACTTGGCAACCCAGAACCGGCCACTTTGGCAGTGTTTTCTTGGACGGTTTAATGACATTCATGTTCCTGTGAGATTAGAAAGTGTAAAATTTGCCAGTCACTGTTTAATGAATCACCCAGATTTAGCAAAGGATCTCACAGAATATTTGAAGGTTAGATCACATGATCCAGAAGAAGCTATTCGTCATGATGTCATTGTTACTATAATAACAGCTGCCAAAAGAGATCTTACTTTAGTAAATGATCAGCTGCTTGGCTTTGTCAGAGAAAGGACACTGGATAAACGGTGGCATGTAAGAAAAGAAGCTATGATGGGTTTGGCTCAACTTTATAAGAAATACTGTCTTCACGGTGAAGCAGGAAAAGAAGCTGCAGAGAAAGTCAGCTGGATAAAGGACAAACTTTTACACATCTATTACCAGAACAGCATTGATGACAAGCTGTTAGTAGAAAAAATCTTTGCTCAGTATCTTGTTCCCCATAACTTGGAAACAGAAGAAAGAATGAAATGCTTATATTATTTGTATGCTAATTTGGATCCAAATGCTGTAAAAGCCCTCAATGAAATGTGGAAGTGTCAGAACATGCTTCGGAGTCATGTGCGTGAACTACTGGATTTACACAAGCAGCCTGCATCGGAGGCCAACTGTTCTGCCATGTTTGGGAAACTGATGACCATAGCAAAGAATTTACCTGACCCTGGGAAAGCACAAGATTTTGTAAAGAAATTTAACCAGGTTCTTGGTGATGATGAGAAGCTGCGGTCTCAGTTGGAGTTATTAATCAGCCCAACCTGTTCATGCAAGCAAGCTGATGTTTGTGTGAGAGAAATAGCACGGAAACTTGCAAATCCTAAGCAGCCAACCAACCCTTTTCTGGAGATGGTCAAATTTCTGTTGGAAAGAATTGCTCCTGTGCACATTGATTCAGAAGCCATAAGTGCACTAGTAAAATTGATGAATAAATCAATAGAGGGGACAGCAGATGATGAAGAGGAGGGTGTTAGTCCAGATACCGCTATTCGTTCAGGACTTGAGCTTCTTAAGGTTCTGTCTTTCACACATCCTACCTCGTTCCACTCTGCAGAGACATATGAGTCCTGTTACAGTGCCTAAGAATGGAAGATGACAAGGTAGCAGAAGCTGCGATACAAATTTTTAGAAATACAGGACACAAAATAGAAACAGACCTTCCCCAGATACGATCGACCTTAATTCCAATTTTACATCAGAAAGCAAAGAGAGGTACTCCACACCAAGCAAAACAGGCTGTGCACTGTATACATGCCATATTCTCAAATAAAGAAGTCCAGCTTGCACAGATTTTTGAGCCACTCAGTAGAAGTCTGAATGCCGATGTACCAGAACAACTTATAACGCCTTTAGTTTCATTGGGCCATATTTCTATGTTAGCACCAGATCAGTTTGCCTCCCCAATGAAATCTGTAGTAGCAAACTTTATTGTGAAAGATCTACTAATGAATGACAGGTCAACAGGTGAGAAGAATGGAAAATTATGGTCTCCAGATGAGGAAGTTTCTCCTGAAGTACTAGCAAAGGTACAAGCAATTAAACTTCTGGTAAGGTGGCTGTTGGGTATGAAAAACAACCAGTCTAAATCTGCCAACTCAACTCTTCGGTTATTGTCAGCGATGTTGGTTAGTGAGGGTGACCTGACAGAACAAAAGAGGATCAGTAAATCTGATATGTCTCGCTTGCGATTAGCTGCTGGTAGTGCCATAATGAAGCTTGCTCAGGAACCTTGTTACCATGAAATTATTACCCCAGAACAGTTTCAGCTCTGTGCACTTGTTATTAATGATGAGTGTTACCAAGTAAGGCAAATATTTGCTCAGAAGCTGCATAAGGCACTTGTAAAGTTACTGCTCCCATTGGAGTATATGGCGATCTTTGCCTTGTGTGCCAAAGATCCTGTGAAGGAAAGAAGAGCACATGCACGACAGTGTTTACTAAAGAACATCAGTATACGCAGGGAATATATCAAACAGAACCCTATGGCTACTGAGAAATTATTATCACTGTTGCCTGAATATGTAGTTCCATACATGATTCACCTGCTAGCCCATGATCCTGATTTTACAAGATCACAAGATGTTGATCAGCTTCGTCACATCAAAGAGTGCCTATGGTTCATGCTTGAAGTTTTAATGACCAAGAATGAAAATAACACCCATGCCTTTATGAAGAAGATGGCAGAGAACATCAAGCTAACCAGAGATGCCCAGTCTCCAGATGAATCCAAGACAAATGAAAAACTTTATACAGTATGTGATGTGGCTCTGTGTGTTATAAACAGTAAAAGTGCTTTGTGCAATGCAGACTCACCGAAGGACCCAGTCCTCCCAATGAAATTTTTTACGCAACCTGAAAAGGACTTTTGTAATGATAAGAGTTACATATCAGAAGAGACAAGAGTACTTCTCTTAACAGGAAAGCCAAAGCCTACTGGAGTACTTGGTGCAGTAAACAAGCCTTTATCAGCAACAGGAAGGAAGCCCTATGCTAGAAGTACTGGTACGGAGACTGGAAGCAATATTAGTGTCAATTCAGAACTGAGTCCGTCAGCTGGAAATCGATCAAGGGAACAAAGTTCAGAGGCATCAGAAACTGGTGTTAGTGAAAATGAGGAGAACCCTGTGAGAATAATTGCTGTCACACCTGTAAAGAATATTGATCCAGTAAAGAATAAGGAAATCAATTCTGATCAGGCTACCCAGGAAAACATTAGCAGTGATCGAGGGAAGAAAAGAACTGTAACAGCAACTGGCGCTGAGAATATGGAACAGAAACCAGATGAGAAAGTAGATGAGTCAGGACCGCCTGCGCCTTCCAAACCCAGGAGAGGACGTCGCCCCAAGTGTGAATCTCAGGGCATTGCAACCAAAAATGATGATATAAACAAGCCCATTAGCAAGGGAAGGAAGAGAGCTGCAGGCAGCCAGGAGAGCCCAGGGGGTTTGGAAGTAGGTAATGCCAAAGCACCCAAGCTACAAGATGTAGCCAAAAAGGCTGCACCAGCAGAGAGACAAATTGACTTACAAAGGTAAAAAGAAAACTCCTGCAAAGGGAGAAAGTGAAGGCGAACAGAAGCAGATTTCCAAGTTCTGCCAAAAGTTGGATTCAAATGTTCCCAAACAGAAAACGAAGTTCACTTCAAGTACACACTTTCTGCCTTGAAAACTGGAAGGAACTATTCCTTCCTTTTTACACAACCACAGTCCTTTGGAAATGTACAGCAGAGACTCTTTAAGAGTGGCTAAAAGCAACTCTGTTCTCCCTCCCCCCAGACTTTTCCTATTGAAAAGTCAATAATTAAGCAAATTGCTTAACACTTGGTTCCAGTTCCTGCATATCTGGAGTTTAAAGGCATAATACACCATTAATTTCCATGCTGCAGTTTTATTTTTCAGAAAGTAACAACTGTCCTGACACTTGACACTGAAGTCATCCATCCTAGAGCAGGAGTCCCCATGCTACACAAGAGAAATAACGTCTACTGAATTTGTTTTTAGGAGATGAAATGTTTCTTTGTTTTCCTTTTGGAAACTTTTATGTATTATTCTTTCTGCCTGTCTACTTTTCTGCAAAAAAAATGAGATGTACAGATTTCTGTTCCCTGCTATGAAAAGTGATGTCGTGGCAATTTTATAAATGTTACTTTCTGATTTTTATCAGAGTGAGAAAATAATTAAAATTATTATTAATTTGCAAAAAAAAAAAAAGATGAATTTTGTTTCTTAATCTATTCCACTAATGTGTGGCTTTTGATTGGGGAGTTCAGTCAATTTGTAATTAAAGTTATTATAGAGAGATTTATATTGGTTCCCATTAATTTTAGTTTCTGTTTGCATTCTTGGTCTAACTTTGTGTTTACACAGTGATTACTTAATTTCATTTCTGAATTGAGACTCCCTCTCAATTTCATGACGTCTTCATTACCTATTATTTTATATATACATACTCTTACAAATAAATATAAATATGTATGTAATGCAGTGATTTCATTATGGGATGCTCCTGTGTACTTGCCTTTAGGGCTATCAGTGTGGTATTAGATGACCTCTCATGGATCTAGGCCCTGAGTAAAACTGATTCCCCTTCCTCATTATCTCCTGAATGCTTATAGCTCTTCATCTTGAGGTGGGACTTGGTGACATCCCCTGTCCACCTTGACATATCAGCTTATTTGCCTTGTGTAGATCTCATTAGATCATCTTAAAGTGGACATTTCATTGGTGTGTCTGCTCATTGTGTCTAGAATGCATTAACTAGCAGCACAAGTCTCATCTCTCTGGTTCTTACATTTTTTCTGCCCACTTTTCCATGATGTTTCCCGAGTTTTAAGTGTAGTTGTTGCATTGTGGATGTGCCATTTAGAGTTGCACACCTAATGGTCATTTGTTCTATGAATTTGACCAATTGTGGAACTGTGTAATAGTCTCCATCTGTTGTGAAAAAGAGGCTTCTTTGATGACTGTTGAGAGGTGTACTTGTCTGTAAATATAAATATGCATATTCAGAATACAGGAAGAAGTTACATTGGTCTAGAGAAGTGAGAAAAGTAACTTTTTTCCCTGGGAGCCATGCATTGTCTTTATTTGTAAAGTGGATTTCATGTTAGACAAGTTCTGCTTGAGTCTTGTTGGGGTTTACTGTTTTTTTTTTTTTTTTTTTTTTTTGATTAATTGTGTTTTCCTCCAGTTTTTTAAATTGGTGTACTTAGCATGTTCACAATAAATTTGTTAATAAATTTGAAATTCATATTAATATATATCATGTGCAAAACTTTTCCAGTTGTTTTTCTTGGCTTCAGGTTCTTTTTATCATTCCTTCTTTTCATGATTTCTCTTGATATAAATGAACATTTTCTTTTTACTTTTTCTCTTTTCTTAGAATATCACTATATATGCATACATATATTTATATGGCTTATGTAATATTTGAAATGTACATTTAAATATGCTGTTAATCAGTAGCACTGGTACCTTTGACAAAATTTGTATTTCCTCTTCTTCTGTATCCTTGTTTGTAATGTCAGTCATTTCATGTAAGAATGAAATTTATAATAGGGATATACTGGGGCTGGGGAGATGACCTAGTGGTTAAAAGTGCCAAATGTTCTTGCAGACGACCTGGGTTTGATTCCCAGCACCCACATGACTGCTGAGAACCGTCTTTAACTCCAGTTCCATGGGAATATGAAACCCTCTTCTGACCTCCACAGCACTGAACAAATGATTTACTTTGCAACCAAAACTTTTATGTTAGCTCATTTGTCATTATAGACAAATTCATTGGGCCACTGCTTATGATATGACCTAAGAATATTTTCTTAATCCCTCATGACCTTCCTTTTGACATATAATGTCTGACTATATGTGTGTAGAGATCAGAATGTTCATAAACTTAGGATTTTTACATTTACTTCCCAATTCCATTTTGGTTATACTCTGTCAATAAGACCTGTAAGACCTGTCCCAAGGAACCTCCAAGAGTTATCTGATATCTCTGTGGACATTCAGTTGTCTCTGTGAGTTACCTATAGCTCTTTGAGGTTGGGATATTGAAGTGTTTTTCCTGCCTCACCTATCTCTGCAAAGGTCCAGAACCAGATGTCCTCTTCCCTTCAGGTATCGTGCAAAATGTCACACCTCTAGTTTACTAGTTGCACAAACAGGAGCTCTGCAGCCCCCCAGTAGGAGACAAGGTGGCTCACTCCTCCCTTCCACCTCCCCCCCACGTCCTTGCCCATAGCACAGTAGCCTTTAGTATATAAATACATTGCTGGCATGAATAAAATGGATTCTATCTCCTGCACTTTCTCTGAGTCCATCTCTTTCATTTCTCTTCAGGTATCTTTCTGCAGTTCCCTCCCCACTCCTTGCCAAAGTTAAGGCTAGGAACTGGTAGTGTGCTGGCAGGAAACAACTCAAGCTTGCAGCACTGTGAAGCTTCCAGCCTGGTTCTAGGAGTGAAGACTATCATGTGGATTGTGGCCACACATGATTAAATGTCCAACAGATGATATAAACAACCGACATAGTCCATTTATCTAGTGATTGTATGGTTAGTGCTGGCCAGATGCCCATTATCCATTCTCTGCTTGGGCTCTTTGTCTGATTGAATGCCTTGGGGTTTGTGCTTGCAGCAAGTTCATATTTGCAAGCTTCCAGTGGCCTGAAAGTCTCTGTTTCCCTATGTTCATGTACCAACCCTGGCTATTACAATTTTTTGCTCATTCTTATGCAATAGTGGTTGAGCCATGGGTGGTTGAGTTTTAACAAATGAATAATATCCAGGGACATACACTCCCCAGTAACTTAATCTTTAAAAATTGGCCAGTTTTGGCTTCTTTTATTAGTGGTGGATGGTACAATTATCTATAAATATAAGGATTGATATTAAGCATATGGTTAGAAATTACATTTGTCTAGAGAAATGAGAGAGGTAGGGTTCCTTCGAGGATCTATGACCTCTAGAGGCATGTATATTTGGCTGTGTTTACAGTTCCATCCATGAGATGCATAAACTTGGGTTGGGTTGGGGACTGGGAGAGTGGAAAGTATCTAAATTGGACTGAAAAATGATGTATGAATTACACAAAACATCAAAAATATATTTTTTAAAAAATGGCAAAATATGACTGTCCTCAAGTTTACATAGAGGGAGGGAGCACAAACTACTCACCAGGTCACTAAGGACATGGGTTCTAGAGTGGAAAGGACCCACTTCAGTACTCTCACATGGTTGAGCTTCAAACTTAAAACTTTTCTGCCACGCTGGCTGTCCCCAGTCGAGTCTGCATGACTCACTTACCAGATGGAGGCACAGGCTTCAAGGAAGTTAGCCTCCTGGGGTGGAATGTGCTCCTAGCCCTTTTTTAGGTCCTGGTTGTACTTTGCTGATTATTATCATGTGCTCTGGTATTGCTCAACCGAGAAGAGATCGACAGCCTAAACAGACCAATAGTACAGGAAGAAATCGAAGATGTAATAAGTAGCCTCCCATCCAAAAAATGCCCAGGCCTGGATGGATTCACGGCAGAATTCTATAAAATATTTCAAATATTACAACCATTTCTACTTAAATTGTTTAGAAGAATACAAACGGAGGGACTTCTCCCAGATTCCTTCTATGAAGCCAGCATTACCCTACTACAAAAACCAGGGAAAGATACAACCAAAAAGGAGAACTATAGACCCATCTCCCTAATGAACACAGATGCCAAAATTCTAAACAGGATTCTGGCAAATCGCATACAGACTCACATCAAGAAAATCATCCACCATGACCAAGTTGGATTCATACCAGAGATGCAGGGATGGTTCAACATATGAAAATCAATAAACATCATCAAACATATCAATGGACTGAAGGACAAAAACCACACCATCATCTCAATTGATGCGGAGAAAGCCTTTGACAAAATCCAGCACCCTTTCATGTTTAAAGTCCTGGAGGGAATTGGTCTGGAGGGATCATTCCTCAATGTAATCAAAGCCATATACAGGAAACCCACAGCCAATATCATCCTAAATGGGGAAATGACAGAAGCATTCCCCTTAAAGGTAGGAACTCGGCAAGGCTGCCCCCTGTCACCACTCCTCTTCAATATAGTGCTGGAAACCCTTGCTAGGGCAATAAGGCAAGAAAAGGAAATTAAAGGAGTTCTAATTGGAAAAGAGGAAATCAAGCTATCCCTTTTTGCTGATGATATGATTGTCTACCTAAGGGATGCTAAGAACTCCACCAGAAAACTCCTAGAAATGATTAAGAGCTTTGGTAAAGTGGCAGGATACAAAATAAATCTAGAAAAATCAGTAGCCTTTCTTTACACCAACAACAAGCAACTGAAGAAGGACTACAAGGAGACCTTCCCACTCACAATAGCCTCAAAAACAATAAAATACCTAGGAACAAACCTAACCAAAGACACCAAGGATCTCTACAACAAAAATTTTAAACCCCTGAAAAAGGAAATTGAGGAAGACATCAGAAGATGGACAAACCTCCCATGCTCATGGATTGGGAAAATAAATATAGTAAAAATGTCCATCCTACCCAAACTAGTGTACAGATTTAATGCGATCCCAATCAGAATCCCCAAGAGTTTCTTCACAGGCCTGGAAAAAAAAATCCTCAATTTCATTTGGAAAAACAAAAGACCCCGAATAGCCAAAGCAACCCTGAGTGAAAAGAGCAATACAGGGGGGATCGCTATACCAGACATCAAACTATACTATAGGGCTATAGTCATAAAGACAGCCTGGTACTGGCACAAAAACAGACCAGTTGACCAATGGAATAAAACTGAAGATCCAAACCTGAGCTCATACAATTTCAGCCACCTCATATTTGACAAGGGGGCCAAGAAGACACAATGGAAGAAAGACAGCATCTTCAGCAAGTGGTGCTGGCAAAACTGGATCACCACTTGTAGAAGAATGAAATTAAACCCCTACCTCTCACCTTGTACAAAGGTCAACTCCAGATGGACCAAAGACCTCAACGTGAAACCCCAAACTCTGGAGGTGATAGAAGAGAAGCTTGGCAGCAGACTACAAGACATAGGTGTAGGAAAAGACTTCCTAAATCAGACAGCAGCTGCACAAGAAATAAGATCGACAATTGACAAATGGGACCTCATTAAACTCAAAAGCTTCTGTACATCAAAGGAAGCAATAAAGGAAGTGAGGAGAAGACCCACAGAGTGGGAGGAAACCTTCACAGCAGATACATCTGACAAAGCATTAATTTCCAGAGTATACAAGCTACTCAAAAAACAAAGAAGAAAGAAAACAAATGAATCATTCAAAAGATGGAGCAAAGATCTGAATAGAGACTTCACAGAGGAGGAGTTAGAGATGGCCGAGAAACATCTTAAGAAGTGTTCAACATCTCTGATAATTAAGGAAATGCAAATTAAAACCACTCTGAGATATCACCTTACTCCAATAAGACTGGCTAGGATCAGGAACATGAATGATACCAAGTGCTGGAGAGGTTGTGGGGAAAGGGGAACACTCATCCATTGCTGGTGGGAATGTAAACTTGTACAGCCACTATGGAAAGCAGTGTGGAGAACCCTTAGAAGACTCAAAATGAGCCTTCCATTTGACCCAGTCATACCACTCCTGGGTATATACCCACAAGACACAACTTACTGCAAAGATACATGCACAGCTATGTTTATTGCAGCTCTGTTCACAATAGCAAAAAGCTGGAACCAGCCCAGGTGCCCTTCAACTGACGAGTGGATAGAGAAAATGTGGTACATGTATACAATGGAATACTATGCAGCAGTAAAGAGGGACAACATCATGAAATTTGCAGGTAAATGGATGGAGCTGGAAGACATTATGTTAAGTGAAGTAACACAGTCCCAGAAAAACAAACGACAAATGGTGTCCCTCATATGTGGATGCTAGTACCAACAACCCAGATATAAATATTTCTCATGGAGAGGGATGCATAGTAAAAGAACAACAGAAAGACTGCATCAGAAAATGGACTGAAATGGTGAATTGGAAAGGGGGGATGGGTGGGAGAGGGACACGGGTGTATATTCGATTAAGGCATATTTAATTGACGTGAGCTCAGCAAGTACCCAGTTTCGCCTAGACACTGTCTACAGGATACATGGTGTTTTAGGACTTAGTAAAAGTAAACATGTGTATATTAAACAACATTGGTTTACAGAATCTGATAAAAATGGTAATGCATCTGAATTAAATGGAGATATAATTCGCTGTTGCCCACATTTGCTTTACATAAAATCTGTAGAGCAAGAACTTTGGGATTGACACATACAAATGTTCTCTATAATTTCTCTGTTGTACAGTATCACCTTGTAGCATTCTCTTTAAGATGATTTAACGTAAAAATTAAGTTTGCTTCCCAAGTTAATCATATATAGTCACCCAAAACAACATGGGTGAATTTGATGAAATCTATGCCTTGACTCCACCCTATAGTCATGTATAATACAACTATCTTCTGGAGACTCATACGCTAAAAAAAAAGGGGGGGGGATACAGAAAGACATGAAACCTTTTCATCAAACCCTTGCAATTCAAATCTTAAAACTAACTATGGGAAAAGATTTGTTTGTTCCAACAGGACAAAACGTCACCAACTTAACGGCTGAGAAAGAAAAGATACAGGTTTGCATTGAGTAGGATGTACCAAAAAGTGGCAACGGAAAGGCTGACCCGTCTGAACATTCAAAGGAAGAAAAGCCTCAGATTGCCATAAACATCGAACCCCTCTGTGGATCCTACATGTAACAACTAGTTATAATGAGTCCTAATGAAACTTACCTTCTAGGTGCCACAAAGGTTCTGATATGAGAGACTTCCTTGCCTTCCCACCCATAGAACAAGGAGAAATATGACAATGATGAGGTCGCTCCCCAACTGTAAATTGGAGACAACTATTGTAGAGGTAATCTCTTATAAAACCGGTAAAACTGCTTTCTTTAATTGACTACTAGACATGGGAACTGTGGAAGGGATTACTCTCTGTTCAGAACCAAATATAATACTAAAGTCCTAGGGCTATGCACTCAGGCAAAATATATTAATACAGGAGCTCTGACATCAGCAATGGATTGTTCTACCAGGTGGATGTTGGCCAGGGGATCCAAGGCCCCACAAAAGGTAAGGGCTCCTTGCCTCTAAGTTGGGATACCTACAGGAGGAGAGGCAATAAGACCCTGCTGCCGAAGACCTGACGTTAACATGGGAGGGATGTATTGAGACCACACATGCAAGTGTACAGATGGCCTCTGGAATGCCAGAGAGTGTTACCAAAGGCCACTAAACCAATAAAGCAAATACGGGTCTCCCTGAGTCAAGCAAGACTCCACCGTCAGCACCAGCTACACCTCACCTGCCTGGAAATACTGTGCAGCAGAGGCAGCCATGTGCCTGTATATCCCAAATCTAATTGGCTATTGGCTCTCTCCTTGGAGGAATAACCCATGGCTGATGCCACAAGCTTACATCCTCTACAGGTTAGGAGATGTTATAAGCCACAGTAAGACCCTGTCATATTTAACAGGGGGAAAAAATGTAATTCATGGATTAACATATCATCCAAACATATGTGTCTATGCCAAAGTAACCTACCATAACTATTAGTGCTGTTTAAATACCTATATATCTAATTGCTTGTGCTTCATTAGTAGGATCGAAAGGTTATTCCTGGACAAACTGTCAGCCCATGAAAGGAAACAGCCAGAATTGACCAGAGTCCAAGACAACAGCTCCAGAGAGAGTGGACTGTTTTGCTTCTCATCCACCTGTGCCCCTTTTCTAAGCCTAGGGAACAATCTGTGGAAGAGGGGGCGTGGTAGAATGTAAGGGCTGTGATTGGGGTGAATGGTGAAACTACAGCAATGTAGTCTGGACACTCATTTGATCAACTTGATTGAACATACAACCCCTCACCCCCCGCTGGAAGGTGGGGCTGTGGGGGTTTGGGCACCACAGCCTGCAAATTGGTTTTACATGAAGGATGCTTGTACTCATGGATTATCACTTATAGCTAAAAAATGAAAAAATAAAACTGAGAGAAAGATGCAGGACAGTTATGGCAGAATGCATGATCTGGGATGTGGTGGGGGGTGAGGGGGGAGGGAAAGGGAAATATGCCTGAACTGAATTGGAAAATGATGTATGAAATGCACAAAGCATCAATAAAAAAATGTTAAAAAAAAGAAAGGCCCTGATATTTTAATAACTTCGGAAAGAGGGTACGCATGTGTGTTTCCACAGGATGCAGACACTCCAATTTGGTTCCCAGACTGGCTCATTAGACACTGTGGACTCCAAGATGCGGAGAAGAAAGAGAAGGAGACTAATGAGCAACACTCGGCATTGGCTTCAGCGACTGACAATGACGCCACACTCTGCCAAAAACACAAAGAAATCAAAACCACCGACCTGGGGTCAAATAAAAAATCTGACAAGATTGGCTGAAGAGGCGGTGTCAGGCTCAGGACAAATTCTAACTTATCAAAATATGTTTCTTGCAATGTTAGCTATACTTTCTGTTCAATTGCCGGAAGTGTTGGGGAAACAATACTGGGCATATGTTCCTAATCCACCTCTGATCCATCCTGTGGGTTGGGGTGACGAGGTACAAATCAAAGTAATGACTAATAATAGTGACATGTTAAGAGGTTTTGAGGATTTTTCCAACACCCACAAAACCTCTCAAGTGATTAAATATGAAGGGCGATCTGATATGGCTCCCATATGCATAGTCTTGAGCAGATGGGTGCCTTTCAGATGTCTCCCTCTCAGCTATAGAACATTCTTAACTGATGCTCCAGATAAATCAGGTACAGGTAAACCTAATTAAAGGTTAATTTGGGAGCTTGGAATAATGACTTTAGGTTATCACACATAATAAATATTTTGTATCCTTTGAAAATCCTTTATTTTTAGATAATTGCTTACAAAAATATCATAATAAAGATCGATTTTGGGATTCATTCATTAAATATCCTCAATGACTTGAATGTGGATTTCTCACTGAAGCAACAAAACATGTTCAGAGTCTCAAGAGGAGATCTATGATTTTTCTATTAACAGCCCAGGATATGATTATGCTTCTTAATTGAAAAACAATTCAGATCACTTTAATGGATATGTACCAAATACTCTGGGTGAGCCGATAAAAAGATGGTTCACACACGGATGGGTGGCTCCCACTTTTATGAGTCACTCTCCCTTACATAATATCACCACAATACATCCTGAGTTATTCAGACTCTTTGCAGCAGCGAATATCCTGTTGTTAAAAAAACCCCAAGAGACAAAAACAAATTACATTAGAGTAAGAGCTTGTGTTGGCTATCTATATGGAATCTTAGCAGGAAAATTGGGAAATTTAGTAATAACTGATGTAGGAAAATCTTATCACATTCAATGCAGTAAATGTTTCTTAACTGATTGTATTTTTTCAGGTTTTGATAAGTCCTATTATCATGTGCTCTGGTATCGCAGTCCTGGGACATGGTCTCTCTAAGTCCTTTGCAGTTCCAGGAAATCTGAGTCATAAATTGGACACGGATGAGTTTCCAGGGAAGATGCCTCCCACAAACTTTCCGCCTGTCCTCCAAGCCTTGATTAAAGTACCAGAAAAATCCTATAAAAATATAAACCTATGGGACCAACTGCAGCAGCAACAAAAGTTATTTGTACTTTATAATCCAAATAAAGTTAAGGAGTTTCTTAAATTAGCTAATAAAACAGTCCCAGAGATTTGAGATCTCCTGAGCCCAGCGGCAGGAAGAGGGGGAGACAGGTAATAAGACCTAAGATATTTGTAGCAGCATTAATTTTGGAGATATCTGCTTTGATTACAATTCTAACCTCGTTTGCCTTGTCCACTGTGGCTCTAGTTACCAATGTACAGACGGCTCACTTTGTGAATGATTTAAGTAAAAATATATCAGTAGCTTTAGCTCATCAAAGAACAATAGACAGAAAATTAGAAGCAAAAGTAAACGCCCTAGAGGAAATAATTGTAGCTATAGGCCAAGAAGTCCAAAATTTAAAGGTACAGCTCTCTACTTGCTGTCATGCTAGCTTTAGCTATATTTGTGTAACACCTTTGCACTATGATAACTCTCTGGATTGGAATGCTACCAAAATCATTTGCTTGGAGTATGGAAGGGATAATGTTGTAACTCATGATATGCTGTATTTACAGCAACAAATTACAGGTATAAGTAAGGCTCATTTGGACTTGGAGGGCCTTGGATCTCTAGCAAAATTTTTGCAAGAGGGCTTCAAAGCCATCAATCCCATGAGGTGGCTACATACAATCATAACCTTAATAGTAATTGGAGGCATTCTTTTACTTATTCTTATTTTTTCAGCATCCTTCGAGCGATCCTGAGATTGGTTTTGGCAGTACAATGAGACGTATGTGAGCTTCAATTAAAAAATAAAAAAGGGAGAGATGCCACGCCAACCCCAGTGGAGTCTGCGTGACTTGCTCACCAGATGGAGGTGCAGGCTTCAAGGAAGTTAGCCTCCTGGGGTGGAGTGTGCCCTAGCCCTTTTTTAGGTCGGTTGTACTTGGCTGATTATATCAGTGTGCTCTGGTATCGCAGTCCTGGGACATGGTCTCTCTAAGTCCTTTGCAGTTCCAGGAAATCTGGTCATAAATTGGACATGGATGAGTTCCAGGGAAGTGCCTCCCACAAACTTTCCGCCTGTCCTCCAAGCCTTGATTAAAGTACCAGAAAAATCCTAAAAATATAAACCATGGGACCAACTGCAGCAAGCAACAAAAGTTATTTGTACTTTATAATCCAAATAAAGTTAAGGATTTCTTAAATTAGCTAATAAAACAGGTCCCAGAGAGTTGAGATCTCCTGAGCCCAGCGGCAGGAAGAGGGAGACAGGTAGAACTGGGTGCCTTGTCGAACGTGATGTTGTTGATCCTTTGGTCCTGCTGTGATTTGCCTTTGTGGCTGTGAGGTTGAGTTATCCTCCCAGCTGGATTAAAGGTGTGGTCTTTGGCTTGATTAGATCTAGTGGCTGTGGGGTGGAGTTATCCTCCAGCCGGTATTAAAGGCACGCTTGGTGACTCTTGAGATTTGAGATCTCCTGAGCCCAGCGGAAGGAAGAGGGGAAGACAGG
This sequence comes from Rhizomys pruinosus, assembly GCA_009823505.1. Taxonomy (NCBI): domain Eukaryota; kingdom Metazoa; phylum Chordata; class Mammalia; order Rodentia; family Spalacidae; genus Rhizomys; species Rhizomys pruinosus. Next base: position 1,158,601 of record VZQC01004771.1, read on the forward strand.
TAGAAACTCAGTGCCTTGGCGAGCTGATTGTTGATCCTTGGTCCTCTGTCTTTGGTTTGATTGGCCTTTGTGGCTGTGAGGTGGAGTTATCCCCCAGCTGGGATTAAAGGTGTGGCTTTGGCTTGATTAGATCTAGGTGCTGTGGGGGCGGAGTTATCCTCCCAGCCGGTATAAAGGCCCGCTTGTGTGACTCTTGAGATTTGAGATCTCCTGATCCCAGCAGCAGGTGCCGCCCCCCCCAACCCCCCCGCCTACTGAGATTACGAAGAAGCATCTGAAGGAGGCAAGCAAACAAGCCTCAACACAGTGAAAAGGCATTTAGACTCCAATTGGAATACAGGCAAGGAGAAGCCCATATGCCAGGATCACAAGAAGAGACTACACTGGAAAGGGGCAGGTAACCCCACGCCAAGCTTTACCATCCCTATGTGAAGACTCCTGCAGTGGGATCCCTCCGGGGCCCCAGGACACAGACATCAGAAACACAATTGGGAACATACTAAAAGAACTACAAGATCATAAAAGAACAAATTAAAGAACTAAGAAAAGAGAAGGAGGAACTCAAGAAGGACGGAGAGAGAGAGAATGACAACTCCGGAAGGAAGTAGAAACACTGAAAAGATCCCTGCTGAAAAAGAAAAAGAAACCAACCAGTAAACAAAAGAGCTACAAAAGAGATGAAAGCTCCAAAAAGAAATAGAAACACTAAAGAAATCAGAAGAGAAATGAAAAAGGAAATCAAACACTCATCCATTCAAAGGAAAGAATGAAAAAAGCCTCAGAAGCAGAATGGAGGAAGCAAAAAAGAATATCAGACCAATGAAGATAACACAGAACAACTAAAAACCCAAGGAAAGATTAATGAAAAATTTAAAAATACACAAAAATGGACACCAGGAGCTGTGGGGACACTATGAAAGATCAAACCTCCGCATCATAGAATAGAGGAAGGAAAGAATCCCAAGAGAGAAGGTATTGATCAGGATCTTCAACAGAATAATAGATGAACATCCCCAAACTAAAAAAAGACAAAGCAATACCAATACAAGAAGCACATAGAATCTCCAAACAGACAAGATCAGAAAAGAAACTCCACGCCACATCATAGTTAAAATGCTAGACACCCAAAACAAAGACTAAATTCTTAAAGTGACAAGAGAAAAACAAGTGACCTATAAGGGGAAACCTATCAGAATAACGGACTTCTCACCGCAAACGATGAAGGCAAGAAGAACCTGGAGCAAAGCATTCCCAGTGTTGAGGGACAATGGATGCCAGCCCAGGTGACTATACCCAGCAAAAATGTCAATTATAGTGGAAGGAGAGAGAAAATCTTCCATGACATAACAACTTGAAAGAATACATGTCTGGAAAACCAACCCTTCAGAGAATACTTGAGAGCAATCCAAAGAAGCAAGAAGGAGCAACCAACCCCAGGCACCTAGAAGGAGAAATCAAATAAAAGCATAACTGCAGAAGTAGAAACCTAAATCAAACCACAGATGGATAATAAGGCAAAAGGAAGCAACACAACCTATCAGTCTTAACCTTAAAATTAATGCTAAATCCCCAATCAAAAGACATAGACTGAGACTAGGATTAGGAAACAGAATCCATCGATATGCTGTCTACAAGAAACACATCTTACCCTCAAGGACAGCACACCTTAAAGTGAAGGGATGGAAAAAAATATTCCAAGCAAATGGTACCAAAAAGAAGCAAGGTGTTGCTATTTTAATATTGGATAAAATAGACTTCAAGTTAAAAGAAATCAGAAGAGACAAAGAAGGCCATTACATTTTTTCATCAAGGAACACAATCCACCAAGAAGATTTCACAATTATGAATATATATGCCCCAAATTCTGGTGCACCAAACTTTATAAAGACAATTGCTCCAGGACCACAAGTCACAGACTAACCCCAGCAACCATAGTGGGGAGTTCAATACCCCCATGAGTCTTTGGATAGGTCAAAGGAAAAAATAAACAGAGAGACATCTGAACCTGAACGATATGATACACACAAATAGACCTCATAGACCTCACCGAACATTCCATCCTAATACCAGAGAATATACTTTCTACTCAGCCCCCACGGAACATTCTCCAAAATCGACCACATCCTGGGGACCAGAAAAAACCTCTACAAATACAAAAAAGATTGAAATATTTTCATGGCATCCTGTCAGACCACAGTGCAATGAAGCTCAAATCAACGACCAGGAAACCCTCCTGCCTACAAGAACACATGGAGACTAAACTAACACACTCTGAACAATGAATGGGTCAAAGAAGAGATAAAGAAATAAATAAAACATTCCTGGAACTGAATGACAATGACAATACAACACAACAAACCTATGGGATACCTTAAAAAAAGCAGTCCTAAGAGGGAAGTTTATAGCCCTGGGTGCCTACATTAGAAAAACAAAAGAGCACAAGTGAATGATCTAACACTACAGCTAAAAGCACTTGAGAGGCAAAACAGTGAACCCTAAAACGCAACAGACAGGAAAATAACAAAAGTCAGAGCAGAAATCAATGAAAAATAAATAAGAAAACAATACAAAAAATCAATGAATCCAAAAGTTGGTTCTTTGAAAGAATAACAAGATAGACAGACCTCTAGCCCAGTTAACAAAAGAAAGAAGGACAACTCCAAATCAATACAATCTGGGATGAAAAGGGAAATATCACAACGGACAGGAAAATCAAGAAATATATATGGAATATTACAAGAACCTATATTCTACCAGTTTGAAAACCAAAGAATGGATGAATACTGAAGTCCTGGCACCAAAGCTTGCCAGAGGAACCAGCAGCTGATAAACAGACCCATAACATAGAAGAAATAGAGGATTAGTAAGAAGCCTCCTCCACAACTAAAAAAAGCCCAGGCCCAGACGGTTTCACAGCAGAATTCTATAAAACATTTCAAAAAGACCTACAACCATTTTCTGAACTGTTTAGAAGTATACAATCAGAGGGAACTCTCCCAAATTCCTTCTATGAAGCCAACATCACTCTAGTACCAAAACCAGGCAAAGATCCAACTAAAAAGGAGAGTATAAGACCCATCTCCCGCATGACACAGATGCCAAAATTCTAAACAGAATACTGGCAAATTGCATACAGACCCACATCAAGAGAATCATCCATCATACCAATTGGATTTAACCAGAGATGCAGGGATGGTTCAACATATGAAAATCAATAAACATCATCAAACACAAAACGGAATCAAAGACAAAACCACACCATCATCTCAATTGATAGCTGAAAAAGCCTTTGACAAATCCAGCATCCCTTAATTTTAAAGTCCAGAAGGAATTGGATTGGAGGGATCATTCCTCAATGGTAATCAAAGCCATATACAGGAAACCCACAGCCAATATCATCCTAAAATGGGGAAATGACAGAAACATTCCTTTAAAGGTAGGAACATCGGAAAGGCTGTCCCCTATAACCACTCCTCTTCAATATAAGTCTTGAAAACTTGCTAGGGCAATAAGGCAAGAAAAGGATATTAAAGGAGTAACAATTGGAAAAGGAAGTCCAAACTATCCCTATTTGCTGATGATATGATTGTTTACTTAAGGGATGCAAAAAACTCCACCAAGAAAACTCCTAGAAACGATTAACAGCTTCAGCAAAGTGACAGGATACAAAATTAACCTTAAAAAATATTCTTTCTTTACGACCACAGAACAACAACTGGAGAAAGAATTCAAAGAGACCTTCCCACTCACATAGCCTCAAAAACAATAAGAACCTAGGAATAAACCTAACCAAAGACACAAAGACCTCTACAACAAAAATTTTAAACCTTAAAGAAAAGAAAGTTGAAGAAGACCTCAGAAGATGGAAAAACCTCCCTGCTCATGGAACTGGGAAAATTAACATGTAAAAATGTCCCATTTTTACCAAAACTCCTGTATAGATGATGCAATCCAATGCAAATCCCCAAGAGTTTCTTCACAGGCTTGGAAACAAAAGTTCTTAAATTCATTTGGAGAAACAAAAGACCCCGAAGCCAAATCAATCCGAGTGAAAAGAGCTACACAGGCAGGGATCTCTATACCAGATTATTAAACGATACTACAGGGCTTCAGTCATAAAAACAGTTGGTACTGGCACAAAAACAGACTGTGACAATGGAACAAAACTGAAGATCCAAATCATGACACACAATTCAGCCATGTCATATTTGAAAAAGGGGGCCAAAACCCAATGGAAGAAAAGAAAGCATCTTCAGCAATGTGGTTTGGCAAAACTGGATCACCACTTGTCAGAAGAATGAAATTAAACCCTACTCTCACCCTGTCACAAAGTCAACTCCAGATGGATTAAAGACCTCCAACGTGAAACCCCAACTCTGAAGGGATAGAAGAAAAGTTGGCAGCAGACTAGAAGACATGGCATAGAAAAAGACTTCCTAAATCAAACAGCAGTTGCAACAAGATAAGTCAACAATTGACAAATGGGACCTCATCAAACTCAAAAGCTTCTGTACATTAAAAGAAACAATCAAGGAAGTGAGAGAAATCCCACAGAGTGGGGAGGAACTCACTGCAGATACATCTGACAAACATTGATTTTCCAGAATATATAAACTACTCAAAAAACAAAGAAAAAAGAAAACAAATGACCCACTCAATAGATGTAGCAAAGACTGAACAGAGACCTTCACAAGTGAAGGAATTAGAGATGTCTGAAACAACACTCAAGAACTGTTCAACATCACTAATAATTAAGGAAATGCAAATGAAAACCACTTTAAGATACAGCTTACTCCAATAAGACTGGCTAGGATCAGAAAAACAAATGATACCAAGTGCTGGAGAGTTGTTGGGAAAGGGGAACACTCATCCACTGCTGGTGGGAATGTAAACGTCGTATAGCCACTATGGAAAAGCAGTGTGGAGAACCCTTGGAGACTGGAATGAACTTGCCACCTGACCCAGCCATATCACTCCGGGCATGTACCCTCAAGACTTATGCCACCAGAGAGATACATGCACGGCCATGTTTATTGCGCTTTTCACAATAGCAAGGAGCGGGAACCAATCAAATGCCCCTCAACTGAGATTGGATAGAGAAAATGTGGTAATCTACACATGGAGTTCTATGCGCAGTGCAGAAAGACACATCCGCGAGCTTTGCAGGAAAATGGCTGGAACAGAGGACATCATGCTGAGTGAAGTAACACAGTCCCAGAAAAACAAACGACGAATGGTATCCTCATCTGTGGATGCTAGTGCCAATTACCCAGTTTGTAAGTATTTCTTGAGTAGGGCCCCCTGATCTTTTGTAAAAGCAGTTGGGCATAGCATTCTTTGGAAACAACAACAACAGCAAGAAAGCTTGCATCAAGAACTGACTGAAAATGAACTTCTGCTCAAAAAGTCAACTTCCCATGGAAAATATTGAGAAAGACTAAGAGAAGAAGAAAGAAATGTTTGGCAGAATGCATGAGCTCTGGCAGGGTGGGGAATGAGCGGAACACAGGGTCAGATTTGTTAAAAATAAATAATAAATAAAATAAAATAAAATTTATGTGAAAAAAAAAAGAAAGCTAAAAAAAAAAAAAAAAGAGCACAGTTGTTTTACCCATCTTACTGGCAAGTGCAGCTACCCTGTGGCTGCCACTGCTTTTGCCATTCTTCAAAGATGTGAAACACAGCTTTTCAACCTTCCAATATGGACTGAAGACTCATGTCTCTCTAAGAACCCTCCAAACCTTCAGTGCCAGATGGGGACTTCTGAGACATCCAGCTTGTGGACTGAACTACTACTGGGGTTTCTACTTCTTCAGAGTATAGACTGCCATTGTTGGACTACCCAGGCTGTATCATGGAGACCAGTACAGGAAGATCAAGACAGGATGTGGTGCTTACTGGACCTCATTTGGTGACCATGGAAAGGGAAAACCCCAGTGTGGAGCACAAGGGCAGAACTGATGGTGGTTTGGGCTTGCCAAGGAGGAGCCTTCATACATGACATCTTTTAGTCTAATAAAGAAAAATCACAAGCTGAAGATGCTAAAACCTATGATATGTGTGGCATGCATATATGTATATTTTGGACTGATGCATATTGGAAGGAATAACAACAACAACAGAAAGACTGCATCAAAGAACTGAAGCGGTGAACTTCTACTTGAAACAGTAGACTTCTGCTTTGAGAAATTTGAGAGAGACTGAGAAAAAGATGAAAAACAATTTTTTGGCAGAATTTATGAGCTCTGGTGGGGTGGGGGGGCAGAGGTGGGGAGTCTAGATTTGATAAAAAAATAAAAAAATAAAACAGTCCCTGGGAAAATCCAGCCCACAGTTATGACTAAGAACAGTCCAACTTTCATTATAGGAAATAGACTTTAGCTGCCCCTTAAATTACAGGGAACTAACTGAAATTGACACCATCTATTTCTAGGCAGAATTTAGAATATTGGTTAGGATTCTATTATGAAAAGCAAAATGTATGGCACAAAAGAAAGTGTTAACCATGCAGGAGCAGCTCTGTACTTGAAGCAGGTCTAGTTTCCAGAGCTACCTAACATCAGGGTAAACTTTCCTAGCCCTGTAGGAGTGCTTCTTAACCCCTAAAGAGCCCATTACTCTCCAAGGGACTTCATGCTGATAAACACAACCATTGTTTCAAACAAAGGAGGCAATGTTAGGACCAGGTTAAAAAGAAATTAATCAAAAGAAAACAATTCTTAGAAACTGTACTCATATCTAAAGGTTATCACAAGACAAAAAGCTAGCCAAAAAAGTACGTAACAACACTTGGTATCCACAGTCTTGCATCAGGGCATAAAAGCAACATAAATCTTTGATTTCCTATAAACAGTTCTATCACTTTCAAAATTGTTGATTTCAAGTGTTCTGTATAATCTTGCTAATTGCATCAATAAACAATGTAATCCTCTTGCCAGCCTTTTCTGTATAAAACTAATGCATATGAAAAAGTAAAGCGCACTCAGACTCAAGCCTTTTGGTGTCTGTGTGACATTTCTCACAGAATCCCTGCCCACCTACTCTTCTCCCTGTTTCCGTTGGACTGATTGCTCCCGGCTCTGCTGGTCTGTTGCAGTTTTCATTGTATAGAGTATGGTTTCATTTATTTCTTTTATCAAGTAGAGACAAGAGATAACTTATTCTAACTTCTCAATCATTTCATGTATTCAGTTAGGTTTGAAGAATGAGGTTTTTTTTTTTTTTTTTTAGAAATGCCACACAGTCATAAAATAGTTAATTGGCACACAAATCTTAATGATGTTGAACACTTTTTAAGATGTTTTTTCAGCCATCTTTACTTCCTCAGTGGTGAAGTCTCATTTCAGCTCTTTACTCCATATTTTGAAGAGGTCATTTATTTTCTTACTTCTTTGTTTTTTGAGTAGTTTATGTATTCTGGATGTTAATGCTCTTACAGATATATCACTGTTAAAGGTTTCCTCATACTCTGTGCGTTTTCTGTACACTTCCTTGATTGCCTTTTTTGCTGTACACAATCTTTTGAGTTTGATGAGGTCCCTCTTGTCAACTGTTTGACCTTGTTTCCTGCCCAGCTGCTGTTTGATTTAGAAAGACTTTTCCTACACCTATTTCTTCTACATTGCTGCCAACACTTTCTTCTATCACCTTCAGAGTTTTGAGTTTCATGTTGAGGTCATTGATCCACTTGGAGTTCATTATTTTGAACAGGGTGAGAAGTAGGGGTTTAATTTTGTTCTCCTACAAATGGTGATCCAGTTTTCCAGCAGCATTTGCTGAAGATACTATCTTTCCTCTATTGAGCTTTTTGTCCTTTTGATGAATATGAAGTGGCTGAAATTGTGTGAGTTCAATTTGTAGCATTAATTTTGTTCTGTTGGTTAACAGGTTGTTTTTTGCCGGTACCACACTGTCTTCATGACTATAGCCCTGTAGTATAGTTTGAAGTCTGATAAAGTGATCTTCCTGTATTGTACTTTTTGCTCAGGGTTGCTTTAGCTATTAGGGGTCATTAGTTTTTCCATATGAATTTAATAATTTTTTTCTAACTATGAAGAAACTAATGAGGATTTTGATTGGGATTGCATTGAATCTGTTTATTAATTTGTGTAGAATGGACATTTTTACTATAGTATTTTTTTCCAATCCATGAACATGGGAGGACTTTTCATCATTCGATGTCACCTTCAATCTCCTTCAGGCATTTAAAATTTTTGTTGTAGAGATCTTTGGTGCCTTTGATTATGTTTATTCCTAGATATTTTATTGTTTTTGAGGCTATTGTGAATGGGAAGGTCTCCTTATATTCAATCTTCAGTTGCATGTTGTTGGTGTAAAGAAAGGGTATTGATTTTTCTAGGTTAATTTTGTATCCTGCCACTTTACTGAAATTGTTAATTGTTTCTAGTTTTCTGGTGGAATTTTTTAGCATCCCTTAAGTAAACAATCATATCATCAGCAAAATTGGATATCTTGACTTACTCATTTCTAATTAGTATGACTTTAAATTCCTTTTCTTGCTTTATTGCCCTAGCAGGTCTTTCAAGCCCTGTTTTGAAGAGGAGTGGTGACAGGGCGCAGCCTTGTAGAGTTCCTACCTTTAAGGGGAATGCTTCTGTCGTTTCCCCATTTAGGATGATATTGGCTGTGTAGGACTTTAAGCATGAAAGTATGCTGGATTTGGTCAAAGGCTTTTTCTGTGTCAATTAAGATGATCATGTGGTTTTTGTCTTTCAGTCCATTTCTATGTCTTATGATATTTATTGATTTTCATATGTTGAACCATCCCTGCATCTCTGGTATGAATCATGATGGATGATCTGGATGTCATGATGGATGATCTTCTGGATGTGGGTCTGTATGCAATTTGTAAGAATTTTGCTGAGAATTTTTGCATCTGTGTTCATGAATGAGATAGGTCTATAGTTCTCCTTTTTGGTTGTATCTTTGCCTGGTTTGGGTATTAGAGTGATGCTGGCTTCATAGAAGGAATTTGGGAGAATTCCCTCTGTTTGTAACTTTCTGAACAATTTGAGTAATAATGGTTGTAAGTCTTTTCGAGTTTTGCAACAACAGTTAAAAGCACCATTTGCTCTTGAAAGAGGACTTGGGTTCAATTCCTAGCACCCACATGGTGGCGAATATTTGTCTGTAAATCCAGTTCCAGGGGAATCCAACACCTTTTTATGACTCCATGGACATTGCACGACATGAGCGCACTTACAAACTTGTAGGCAATACACTCGTACACATAAAATAAAAATAAATAAAATATTTAAAAACTCAAAACAATAATTGACTGTGTAAATAATTGGAAATGATTTTTGTGTAATGAAAATGCTTTTCCTTGTTCTTGCAGAGGTGTACAGGAAATAGTTAACTTTTTGTCCCAATTTACACATGTTAAATTTTTTTTTAATTTTTTATTTATTTTTGTATGTGTATCAATGTACTGTCTGCATGCAGGTCTGTGCACCCGTGTCGTGCAATGCCGCGGATTCCCCTGTAGCTGGAGTTCTCCTGGAATTGGAGTTTCAGCTGGTCTCTGCCGCCATGTGGGTGCTGGGGATCGAACCCGGGTCCTCTGTAAGAGCGGTCGGTGCTCTTAACTGCTAGGCCATCTCTCCAGCCCCACACATGTTAAATTATTAAAGCTCCATAATCTTTAGCTTGTGTGTATCCATCAATACCCTCCTTTCAGATGAAACTTTTTGACTTATGTCATCACAATTCCAGTAAGTTCACCTGTATTTATTTGTGATCTCTAAAAACCTTCAAATTGCTAAACGTATAAAGTCCACAGGTGCTTTTCCTGACTTCAAATTTGTTCTTAATTATATACTTTTCTTGAGTACCAGCTGCTAAGTGAGAGGTTTGTGACCCCTTGGAGACTTAACACCAATTTTGTGAATGGGACATAATTGAGGGCTAAGCAGGTGCAATGAAAACACACTTCCCCCAAACAAAGGAATGTTTAGGTATTAGTACATTTATATTAGGACCAAGCAAATGCTTTATAAACCTGTCCCACACGGATTGGAAAGGCACAGGTTTGAGCATTTTGTTCAAATACTGTTAGGGATTATTAGTTCAAGATTTACAATTTTGTATATTTCTGAGACTTTATTAATTATTTATGAACGTTATTATGAAATTACTCATTGGTTTCCCTCTCTTCATTGTTTTCACTATATTCCAGGAAGAGATTTCTAGCTTTTCCTTAAACATACCTGCTTCTCCTGGCTACTATCAGGATGGAGATTTTGTGATTGGTGGACTGTTCTCTCTGAGAGGGACTGATGGGGACCCCAAAACCGGAGTTGGCTTTGACCTCGCAAACAACATACCAGAGTACATTTTTGTGTAAGTGTATGGCTTCTCCTAAGGACATAAGAAGGTTAAAAACATTCTAGAGTTGCAAAATATTTTTCTTTATATAATAGTACTGAGAATTTTATCTTAGTTAAATTTCTTTTGCACTGTTTTTGTGAATTGCCAGGGGTAATCCAACACAACTTATTTTCCTGAACTAGTTCTTATTATCTAAGGCAAGACACATGAAATACTAAACCTTTAATGCCTCTATTTCCCATTTGCTTCATTCCATGACTATATTTTCTCAGACTCAAGATGCACATTAAAAAGCCAAAATTGTAAATAAGGCATGAATTGTAGTATGAGTCTGTTTCTTTTTTAGGTAACAAATTCTTCCATGTTTTCACATTAGAATAGTGTGTTTATGACTCACATTATTATGACTCACTGTTTTAGAAATAATAACCCAGAAAATTATCCAACTTGGACTTCTAGGCACCTTAGTAAACATTATCAACACATGCTGGCCATGGTTTTTGCTATAGAAAAAATCAACAAGAACCTGAATCCGCTGTTCAATAAGTCCTTGGGATTCTATCTCTTCAATGTCAACTTCATTGAAATGAGGGCCATGGAAAGTTCCATGTCTTTGATTTCAGGACAGAGCCCTCCAGTTCCCAACTACAGCTGCTGTCCTGAGAAGAGAGAGAAGCTGGTGGCCGTGATAGGAGGTATTTCAACAGGAATATCCACTCAGATTTCCCGAGTGCTAAGTCTCTACAACATTCCACAGGTAAAGAACAGATTCTGGCCCTTGAAATTAAACACAGTGTGATAGTACTTAATGCCAAATAATCCAATTAACATTTATTGAAAAGGTAAGGGACTCTTTAACAATTTACTACTTATCATTGTTACTTAAAAGTATATTTATAAGCTAAAACCATGCTTATGCAATAGAGTTTTCTTTTGAAAAATCTCTCCAATAATATAACATATAATGAATATATGTTTATACCATGGTATAAACATATATTCATTATATGTTATAACATATAATGTTATAACATATAACATATGTTATATAATAATATAATATAACATATAATGAATATATGTTTATACCATGGTATAAACATATATTCATTATATGTTATATTATTCAATAATATAACATATAATCCTATAATATAACATATAATGAATATATGTTTATACTATATAGAATATATATGGTATAAACACTTTTACCTAGAATTCATTTTTTGCAGTATCATTTAAATTTTCACACAATATTCCTTTCCACAAGTTTTCTAATAGATTTCTTATGGCCCAATACTTGGGTTGTTTACAATTCTGTTCTATTCAGAAGAAATTATTAACTCATGGTCTAATTTCAAAATGGTTTTATTAATTATGAATAGCTTCCTATCAATATTGTTGTAATACTGGTATTTCTTTGTTTTTATTTTTGGTCTTTTGGAGACAGGGTCTCTCTGCACCCCAGTTGTCCTGGAACTTACTCTGTTGTCCAGGCTGGCCTTGAACTCACAAAGATATGCCTGCCTCTGCCTTCCAAGTGGTAGGATTAAAGGCATGCACTACCACACAGGGCAGGGATACTAGTATTTCTAAGTGTAGTGGGGTTTTTGTTGTAAAGCTTATGATAAACTTGAAAATTGCTATTTTGAAATATCCATTAAGCTGGACATCATGATGCACAACTTTACTCTGAACAGTTGAGAGGCATCAGTAGGCAGATCTCTCTGAGACCAAGGATAGCCTTGTCTACATGTCAAGTTTCAAGCTAAGTGGTGCTACAGGAGGCCACTGTCTCAAGACAAAAAAAGAAACATTAATTTATAAGTAAGATCAAGGGCTCAAACTTCTGTACATTTCCCTCCATAATTATTGGAGTTACTTTTAGAATTTTGTCAAGTGAGTTAGGGCATATATTGATTTTTTTTTATAAGTTGATTTTCTAATTCTTTGGGAGTTAATTTTATTTGCGTTATTTACATTTGCAATGTGTTTATTAAGACATTTTCATATACACACGTATTTAGCATTGTACCTTGCTTTTTCTTAGTTACTACCCCCTCTGCCCCCCCACCATAGCCCTCCTTCTGCTTGCATGTCATAGGATTGTTTCTTTGCTCTGGAGAAGGTATTTAATTCCATGTAATGCAATTTCTTGAGTCAACCCTCTGAGTATTTGAAGAATTGGATCCTTCCAGAAGGTCCATGTCTGTGCCAATATTTTGAAGGGTTTTTCCTTAACATTTTCAGTTTCAGGTTTTACCTTAACTTCATCTCTGAGCAATTTTGACTTCATGGTTGTACAGGGCCTGGGAGGTATAGGGCTCTAATTTAATTTTTCTACATGTGGATAATTAGTTGTCTTAGAACACATTGTGGAAGCGTCTGTCTTTCTCCAATATATGTTTTTTACTATAGTTCTATGAATTTATTTCTAGGTCCTCAATCTATTTCATTTTTTAAAAATGCCTATTTTGTGCCAATACTATGCTGTTTATGTTACTGTGACTTACTGGCATAATTTCATATCTGATCTTGTGAAACAACTAGTATTCTCTCTGTTTATGAATATTTTGTCCTTTGGGGAGTCTTTTGTGTTCCAATATGAATTTTGGAACTACTTTTCCTGGATTTGTGAGGAATGTCATAAAACATTGATGAGGACTGTGCTTAACCTCTGTCTCTTTTAGTCATATACCCAATTTTATAATATTAACTTTGCCCATCTCTCTGCATATAAGTTCTTCCCATCTTCTGACATTCTTGATTGCATCATTATATTAAAGTTTCATTGTAGAAAACCTTCACACCTTTGGTTAGGTTTATTCCTAGATATTTTTAAATATATTGTGAATGGGATTTTCCACCTTGCTTCTTTTTCTTCTGATTATATAGAAAGTTATTACTGATACATAGAAAGTTACTAATTTTCGCATGTTCATTTTTTTGGTACTTTGACACAGGGGTCTCCCTATAGCCCCAGCTGACCTAGAACTTGCTATGTAGACTAGGCTGGCCTTCAACTCACAGAGATCTGCCTGTCTCTGTCTCTGAGTGCTGGGACTAAAGTTGTGTGCGACTACGCCTGGATAGCATGTTGATTTTGTACCTTGCTCCTTTGCTGAAAGTTTATATGAGATCTGAGGGTTTTCTGGCAGGATAGTCATAGAATTTTAAGGATGTAAACATGTGAGAAACATGTGACTTCTTTCTTTCTTATTTGTATCTTTTTCTTGCCATATTGATTATCATAGGATGTCAAGCTGAAATTGATGGTGACAATGAATACTCCCATCTATTACTGATTATAGAGAAAATGCTTTTAGTTTGTATTGGCTATCAGTTTCTCATAAATAGATATAATGGGGAGGAAATTTGCTTTATTTCTAGAACTTCCATGTCTTTTGTCATGAAAGACTGTTGAAGTTTACAAAAGTTGTTTTTATGGATTCCCTCATTTGTGGATGCTAGCACCAAATCCCTCAATTGAAAGAAAAGCTGAGCAATGTTATTGGTATATTTTTTATTTATTGTTATATATATTTATTGATATATATATATATATATATTATGTAACAAATCAAATCTAGACCCATGTCCCCCTCCCTATCCTCCCACCCCACTAGAGATCATGCATTCTGCCAAACATGTTTTTCATCTTTTTCTCAATCTTTCTCAAAGTTCTCAATGTAGAAATTGACTCTTTGGAGCAGAATTTCACATTTTCAGTCACTTCTTTGACGCAGTCTTTTCTATTGTGGTTGTTGTACTTTTTGTTTTTGTTGTTGTAGTTGATGTTGCTGTTGTTCTTTCCAAAATGCATCACTCCCAACTACTTGAACAAAAGCTCAAGGAGTCCTGCATAAGAAATACTTACAACTAGGTAATTGGTGCTAGCATCCACGGATCATGGATACCATTCATCATTTGTTTTACTGGGACTGTGTTACTTCACTTAGCATGATATCTTCTGGCTCCATCCATTTATCTGCAAAGTTCATGATGTCATCTTTCTTTACTGCTGCATAGAACTCCATTGTGTAGATTTACCACATTTTCTCTATCCACTCATCAGTTGAGGGGCACTTGTGTTGGTTCCAGCTTTTTGCTGTTTTGAAGAGAGCTGCAATAAACATGGCTGTGCATGTATCCCTGTGGGAAGATGTTTCTTGTGGGTATATACCCAGGAGTGGTATGACTGGATCAGTTGGTAAGCACATTTTGAGAACCCTACCAAGGGTTCTCCACACTTCTTTCCATAGTGGCTGTACAAGCTTACATTCCCACCAGCAGTGGAAGAGTGTTCCCCTTTCCCCACAACCATTCTAGCACTTGGTATCATTTGTTTTCTTGTTCCTTACCAGTCTTATCAGAGTGAGATGATATCTTAAAGTAGTTTTCATTTGCATTTCCTTAATTATTAGTGACATTGATTGTTTTTTAAGATGTTTCTTAGCCATCTTTAATTCCTCACTTTTGAAGTCTCTGCTCAGCGGTTTGCTCCATCTTTTGACTGATTCAGTAGTTTTCTTTCTTCTTTGTTTTTTGAGTTTATATACTCTGGAAATAAATGCTTTGTCAGATGTATCAGCAATGAATTTTTCCTCCCACTCTGTGTGTTTTCTCTTCACCTCCTTGAGTGTTTCTTTTGATGTACAGAAGCTTTTGAGTTTCATGAGGCCCCATTTGTCATTTGTCAATTTTAGTTATTGCACTGCTGCTTTCTGATTTAGGAAGTCTTTTCCTAGGCCTATGTCTTGTAGGCTGCTGCCAACTTTTTCTTCTATCACCTTTGGAGTTTTGGGTTTAATTTGAGGTCTTTGGTCCATCTGGAGTTGACTTTTGTACAGGGCGAGAGGTAGGGGTATAACTTTATTCTTCTACAAGTGGTGATCCAGTTTTGCCAACACCACTTGCTGAAGATGCTGTCTTTCCTCCATTGTGTCTTCTTGGCCCCCTTGTCAAACATGAGGTGGCTGAAATTGTATGTGCTCAAGTTTGGATCTCCAGTTTTGGTCCATTGGTCAATAGGTTTGTTTTTCTGCCAGTACCAAGCTGTTTTTTTTTTACTCTAGCCCTGTAGTATAGCTTGAAGTCTGGTATAGAAATCCCCCTGGTAATGCTCTTTTCACTCAGGGTTGCTTTGACCATTCAAGTTGTTTTATTTTTCCATATGAAAGTAAGGACTTTTTTTTTCCAAGCCTGTGAAGAAATTCTTAGGGATTTTAATTGGGATAACATTGAATCTGTATATTAGTTTGGAGAGACTGGACATTTTTACTATGTTAATTTTCCTAACCCATGAACATGGGATGTCTTTCTGTCCTCTGATGTCTCCTTCAATTTCCTTCTTCAGGGGTTTAAAGTTTTTTTTTCTTTTTTGTAGAGATCTTTGGTGTCTTTTGGTAGGTTTGTTCCCAGGTATCCTACTGTTTTTGAGGCTACTGTGAGTGGGAAGGTCTCCTCATATTCCTTCTTCAGTTGTTTGTTGGTATAAAGAAAGGCTACTGATTTTTCTAGGTTAATTTTGTATCCTGCCACTTTACTGAAACTCTTAATTATTTCTAGGATTTTTCTGGTGGCATTTTTAGCATCACTTATGTAAGCAATCATATCATCAGCAAAAAAGGGATAGCTTGACTTATTCTTTTCCAGTTAGTACTCCTTTAATTTTTTTCTTGCATTTTTGCCCTAGCAAGTGTTTCAAGCACTATTTTGAAGAGGAGTAGTGACAGGGGCAGCCTTGCTGAGTTCCTACATTTAAGGGGAATGCTTCTGTCTCTTCTCTGTTTAGGATGATGTTGGCTGTGGTTTTCCTGTATATGGCTTTGATTACATTGAGGAATCATCCCCCCAAACCAATTCCATCTAGTACTTTAAGCATGAAGGGATGCTGGATTTTTTCAATGGATTCTTGTGTGTCAATTGAGATGATCATATGGTTTTTGTCTTTCAGTCCATTTATGTTTTTTATGATATTTATTGAATTTCATATGTTGAACCATCCCTGCATCTCTGGTATGAATCCAACTTGGTCATGATGGATGATCTTTATGATGTGGATCTGTATGTGGTTTGCAAGTATTTTGCTCAGAATTTTTGCATCTGTGTTCATGAATGAGATGGGTCTATAGTTCTCCTTTCTGGTTGTATCTTTGTCTGATTTGGATAATAGAGTGATGCTGACTTCATAGAAGGAATTTGGGCGATTTCCCTCTGCTTGAATCCTTCAGAACAATTTGAGTAATAATTGCTGTAAGTCTTTTTGAATATTTTTATAAAATACTGCCATGTAAACCATCTGGACCTACACTTTTTTTTAGTTGGGAGGTTTCTTATTACAACATGTTCAATTACTTCATATATTATGGGTCTGTTCAAGCTGTCGATCTCTTCTTGGTTAAGGTTTAGTGATTCTCAGGATTTCAGCTATTTATCCATTTCTCCTAGGTCTCCATACTTAGTAGAGTATAGGTTTTTGAAGTATTCCCATATGAGTGTCTACATCTTTTCATTGTCTGTTTTGATGTTTCCCCTTTCATCACAAATTCCAGTGACTTGGAGTTGCTCTTTCTTTCTTTTGGTTAACTTGGCTAGAGGTCTGTCTATTTTGTGTATCTTTTCAAAGAACCATCTTTTGGATTCATTGATTTTTTTGTATTATTTTCTTTGCTTCTATTTCATTGATTTTTGCTCTGATTTTTGTTATTTCTTCCTGTCTATTGTGTTTAGGGTTCATTTGTTGTTGTCTCTCAAGTGTTAGATCTTTCACATGTGCTCTTTCTGTTTTTCTCATGTAGGCACTCAGAACTATAAAATTCCCTCTTAGGGCTACTTTTAAAGTACCCCATGTGTTGTGTTTTGTTGTATTATCATTGTTAATAAATTCCAGGAATGCTTTTATTTCTTTCTTTATTTCTTCTTTGACCCTTTCGTTATTCAGGAATGTTGTTTAGTCTCCATGTGTTCTTGTAGATACTGGGGCTTATCCTGTTGTTGTTATTGAGATTATTGCACTGTGGTCTGATAGAATAAATGAAATTATTTCAATCTTTTTGTACTTGTTGAGGTTTTTTTTTCTGTGTCCCAGTAAGTGGTCGATTTTGGAGTATGTTCACTAAGGTGCTGAGTAGACAGTGTATTCTCTGGGATTTGGGTGGAATATTTAGTAGATGTCCATGAGGCCTATTTGGTATTTTGTTTCATTCAGTTCAGATGTCTCACTGTTTATCCATTTCTGGTTGACATGTCCAAAGGGCTCAGTGGTGTATTGAAGTTCCCTATTATAACTGTTCTGTTCTTAATCTGTGCCTTGAGGTCCTGGAGAATTGCCTTCATAAAGTTTTGTGCCCTAGAGTTTGGTCCATATGTATCCATGTTTGTGAAATCTTCATGGTCAATTGTTCCTTTGATAAAGATTTAATGGCCCTATTTGTCTTTTCTGACTTCTTTTAATTTGAAGTCTATTTTGTCTGATATTAAAATAGGAACACTTGTTTCTTTTTGGTACCATTTGCTTGGAATATTTTTTTCCATACCTTCACCTTAAGTTGGTGCCTAGCCTTTAGAGTGAGATGGGTTTCTTACAGACAGGATACAGATGTGTTTTGTTTCCCAATCCAATTTCACAGTTTATGTCTTTTGATTGGGAAGTTTGGTCCATTAATATTTACAGTTATTATTGAAAGATGTGTGTTGCTTCATTTCACCTTATTATCCATTTGCATTTTTAGTCTAGGTTTCTACTTCTGCAGTTATGCTTTTATTAATTTCTCTTTCTAGGTGCTTGGGGATAGTTGCTCCTCTCTTCTGTACTTTGAATTGCTTCAAGCATTTTCTGAAGGGTTGGTTTTCTGGACATGTATTCTATTATCTTGTTTATATCATGGAAGATTTTTCTCTCTCTTTCAATGATAATTGACATTTTTGCTGGGTATAGTAACCTGGGATGGCATCTATAGTCCTTTAACAATGGGAATGCTTTGCTCCAAGTTCTTGCTTTCATAGTTTGCACTGAGAAGTCAGTTGTAATTCTGATGGGTTTCTCCTTGTATGTAACTTGCTGTTTTTCTCTTGTGGCTTTCAGAAATTTGTCTTTGTTTTGGGTGTCTAGTGTGTGGGGAGTTTTTCTGATCTTGCCTGTTTAGAGTTCTTTGTGCTTCTTGTATTTGTATGGATTTGTCTTATTTTTGGTTTGGGTATATTTTCATGTATTAGTCTGTTGAAGATCTGATCAATACAATTCTCTTCAGATTCTTCTCCGTCCTCTCTTCCTATGATGTGGAGGTTTGATATTTTCATAGTGTCCCATATTTCCTGGTTGTTTCACTTTTGTGTATTTATAAGTTTTTCATAATATTTACTTGAGCTTTGTAGTTGTTCTGTGTTATCTTCCTGGTCAGATAATCTTTATTCTGCTTCCTCCATTCTATTTCTGAGGCTTTTTCCATCTCTTTCCTCTTGATTGGATGAGTGTTCTATTTCCTTTTTCATTTCAGCCTCTGATTTCTTTAGTATTTACACTTCCTTTTGGAGCTTCTCAATCTCTTCTTGTAGCTCCTTGCTTCACTATTTGGCTTCCTTTCTCAGTGTTTAAATTTCCTTCTGAAGTTTATTGTTTTCTCCCTCTATTTCTTTCTGGAGTTTGTCATTCTCTCCCTTTAGTTCTTTCCGAAGTTTGTCATTGTCTCACTCTAGGCCCTTCCTGAGCATTTCATTCTTTCTCCTTAGTTCTCTGACTTGTTCTTTATATTCTTTAATTTCTCTGAATAGGTTTGCAATTGTTCCTCTAAGATCTGTTTGTTGGGTCACCCCCAGGGCAATCCCACTTTTGGAATCTCCCATAGGGTTGGGAGAGCTTGGTGTGGAATTATCCTGCACCTTTCCCATGTTGGCTCTTCCTCGTGTCCCTGGCATGTGGGTTTCCCTTTTTGCCTGTATTCTGATGCAAATCACAATTGCCTCTTCACTGTGTTGAAGACTTGCTTTGTTTGCCTCCTCTCAACGCTGTGCATTTGGCTGAGTTTATAGTGGCTCTCATGGGTTCATTCTAATTGAGAGGGTTCCAAGTATTGACCATTCCTCATACAACAGTGCCTCTATTGCACCAATAGAGGTTTGCTGGGCAGCTCATCATAGCTGCTAGAGTTTGGTGCTGGGTTGTACCATTGACCTATTTGCTCTCATAGTGGTGTGGACATTGTCTGGCATTATGAGTGCTTAAATTCAAATAGAAAGACTCCTTTTTCAGTGAAAACAAACAAAGAAAAAGATTCCTTGTCAGTTACTGCTTCATTAATCTAAGTCCTATCACTGAATTTGTGTTTAAGTCATGAACTGTTTTTGATATTTCATTAAGCCACATATTTGTATATTCCTCAGCTTCTGTAACAAATTCTTTGATTGTCTGTGTTTTCTTTCATTTCTTTGGTCTTATTTAAATTTCTGAGTCCAGCTGTTCCTCAGAGAGTTTCTCGTTGTACTGGACTTCTGGAGGAGGGGTGGCTTTTGTTTGGACATATTCTCTTAATTTTTCATGTTATTTGTGATTTTTGTGCTGCCTTTTGGTCATTTGGGTTCTATGTCCAGGAGGTGCTTCTGTTTGCCTTTTGTTTAACTGAAGTTTAGTATGTTTATATCATTAATGTTCCTTTCTTTTTTTTTGTGTTTTGAGACCTAGGTGGGCAGGTCTGTCCAGCACATTGGGAGCCAAGGAAGATGGGGTTTCAGACCACAGGGTGAGGGGTGGGGGGTGGGGAGATTGGTCTTAGCAATCTCTGCTAACTTATTTAGCAGGTCTAGGTTAAGGAATTAGACCAGAGGCCTATTGTGGAAGATTTGGTGCCTGCCTGTGTCTGAGACTGACAGGATCAGCATGGGGGTCGTGAAGTGAATGGAGATGTGTGAAAGCTAGGTCTGACTTACCAGGGTCCTAGGTAGGTTAGGACCACCTGTCTGCCAGGTCAGACACCAGGAAATGGAGTTTGGGATCTTCTGAAGGGGGAATCAGCCACTTATGCTAGGTTGTTTAGCTATTGGGGTTAAGGAGTTGGTCCAGAGATGCAATTGGTGTCTGTGGTATTTGAGGCTGGGTGAGAACCTTTTTCTTATTTTTATCCCTGGCATTTGTTACTGTTCCATTGTTTTTCTAGGTAAGGCTTTGGGAATAAATATGAATAAGTGTGGAGAGAGTAAGCACCAATATCTAGTTCTAGATGCTAATGGAAAATTTCCAAGTTTTCCACATTTATTATAATGTTGCCTTTTTCATGTGGAAATGTCTTCAATCTTCTTAATTCCTTGAAGTTTATTGAGTACATTTTCTGTATCTATTGAGATTATCTTGTGACTTCTATCCTTACGTGAATTTGTACATGTATTACATGTTTTGCTTCATTATTTTGAACCAACTTTGTGTTAGTGGGATGTATGTTTCTATTACTCCTTTATTTAATTTGGTTTGAAATATTTTATTGAGAATTTTCCATGTATGTTCATCAGGAAAATGGCATGTAGTTTTCTCTTTTTTTGTTATTGTGGTCTTATTATGTCCTGTGTTAGGAATTTCAAGGTAGTTCTATTTTTTTTTAAACAGTTTGAGACACAGTAGTAGTTGCTCTTTTTGATAGGTTTTATACAGTAAATCTATCCAGTATCTGCAGAAACTTATTGTTTTGGAAAATAGTTAACTGTTTCAGTCAGTTCTTTGACCCAGTCCTTTTGTTGCTTTATTTTCATCGATGAAATTTATATACTTATCTCAGTTCATTACTTTGCAAATTCTTAGATTTAATATTCTGAATATATTCAAGTATTCCCAGAAGTTTTGGTCTGATTAATTTAGTTTTTCTTTATATATCTCAATGGTGTATTATTTTAATTTTGTCTTTCATCCTAAGTATTTTTTTTTCTTTTATTGGATTTTGCCTGTTGATACTTGTTTGGACTTTTGTTTTATTTCAAATGAATTTTATTTTTAACTGAAGTTTCACATTTATCAGAATGATACTTAACATATGAGATTAAAAATCAGAAATTGAACAAGATATAATCATCTCTGCTACATTTCTCCTTACCACCAGAGTCCCATTCCCCAGAAGCAACTCCTCTTGGTTGTATCTTCTTCAATTGACCCATCTGTATTAGTGTCATGACTAGTTATGTCAAGTTGACAGGTCTGGAATCACCTGGGAGATGGGCCTCTGAGTATAACAATAGAGGATTATCTTGATTATGTTAGATGAACTGGGAGTTCTGCTCAATCTTGGTGGCACCATTTCCTGACTAGCATCTTAGGCTGTATGAACAGAGAAATGGAACTGAGCAGCCAGCATGCATCTATTGCTTATGGAGGTGACATGGCAGCATCTTCAAGCCACTGCTGCCTTGACTTCCCCTCCATGATAGATTTATCTTGAACTGTGAGCTATAGCAAACAGTTCTTTCTTAAGGTAATTCTGGCAGGGCATTTTATAAAGCTTAGCAACAAGAAAAGTAACTAAGACAATTAGATGACATATTTTGTTGTTACTGTTTTCTTTTGACTGTAGGAACAATTGTTCCTGCAAAAGAAATGTACAGAATTAAGCCAACTTACCTCTTCCATGACAAATGGGCAGTCATTCATGGTTCATGCTGATCCATGTTTTATACTATAATTTCATTTCTCTTATTATCAGATTGATATTTTTGTTCAATATCTTTTTCTGAGTATCAATAAGCAATTTCTCTGCCCCTGAAATATATGTAAATTGTTCTATTATTAAATATGACAACTTTTCTTTCCATTTGTTGCCTTTATAATTCTGGGTCCTGCACATCTTCTTTCACACTGCTCCTTCCTTGATTTGTATTTACTTGTTAGAGAGCACATTTTGAGTAGAAGAGTAGAAAAAATGTTACAAAGACTGTTCATCTCACTTTTTCATTTGATTGACTATTTTAATTACCATGATTTTTCCTTGGTTCTTATTTTTGAATGTAGATTCCTCTATTTCCCTTTTCTGGGACACAAATTCCCTCAATGATCTCCCTTGCCAGAGTCTTGAACAATGGAAGACCTGCTTTGTAAAGAAGAATTGAGAGAAATGCCTAGAAATATATAGAATTAAATGTACAGACAATTCAACTCATGAGTTTCCTAAGAAAAGCAGCAACATGCATGAAAAGGTGGAAGTAATGGATAGAGATTTTTAAATCAAGTATTGGGGAAATAACATTCATATTTCCTAATCTTATTTTAGGATGCTTGTGTATGTAAATTAAGTGTCAGAGAGAGTCATTCAATCTTCTAGGGAAATACGAATGCCTCTATTGTATTTAAAAATATTTAATATATTCATGTTTCTCAGTACATTATGGATTTGTGAGTTAAAAAATCTCTTTACTGTTCATATTTCACTATTTCAATTTTCCAGAAAAGGTAAAGCTCAGCATGGGAAACTACAGATTTGCAGTGTATTGGCAGATTCCCATTACCACAACTGACAGTGGGAGACTGAAATTTTGTGACTTTGTTTGTATATATAACCAGTCTAAAGAAAAAGCTATATATGTCATGGAAGCAGTGAGAATTAAGTTATGGGTGATATATTCAATTGTTTCACTTCTTACAGACTCTCCTTAAGAGAAAGGATAGATTAAATCACTTGAGATGATATTCATTTTCTCGTGTAAGTAATAATTGTTTTTTCTCTTCAGATAAGCTATGGTCCTTACGACATCAGTCTCAGGAATAGACCTCAGCTCCAGTCTCTTTACCAATTTCCCACAAACAAAATAGCTCTGTATCAGGGAATTATTCAATTGTTGCTGTATTTTCATTGGATCTGGGTTGGCATTGTGGTTCCAGATGACATCAGAGGAGAAGTATTCCTTGAGGACATGACAGAAGAAATGATGAACCATGGACTATGTGTTGCATTTGCACAAAGGATCCAGGAATATATGGCTGGAAATAAAGTTAACAGTCAATTTTTTCTAGAAAGATTCACATTCACAAGAGTCAATGTTGCATTTGGTGACACATATTCTCTTCTGAGATTTATGTATCAAGTCTTTTCCCATATTCTTCTTGGTAATATCTGGATTACAACTTCTGACTGGGATATCACTCTATTACCTTTTGGACAAAGAGAAAATTATGCACATTTTGGCGGAGCGTTATCTTTTTCTGATCATGTGAATGAAATTTCTGGATTCAAGGATTTTCTGAGTAGTGTTCAACCTTGGAAATATCCTCATGATATCTTTATCCAGGATGTTTGGTCTGTATTGTTTGAATGTCCACACTTGAAGAAGGGTTGGCTCAGGGAATTGAGTCAATGTGAACAAAATGGTTCCTTGGCCACTCGAGCTCTGCATGCTTGGGATATGAATACCTCAACTCAGAGTTTTAAGATCTATGCTGCTGTGCAAATCATCGCTCAGGCACTTCATGAGGACTTGTTACTCAGAGTGGAAGAAGATTCACCTGTTAAAGGTGCCCACATGGATCCTCTCACAAGGAAGGTAGCAGTAGATATGTTTTCCTAGGGCAATATTTCCTGGCTCATTTTCTCTGTTTTGATTCATGATCTTTTCATAGTTAGCCTTAAATTAAAGATGAAGATTAAAAGACACCTTTAAAAAGGCTATTTCCACTGCGCCGTCCAGCGGCGCGAATCATCGGAGGCGGACTGGGAATGAATCACTCATGTAACTTATTCTTTGTAGTTTCTTTTAATGGTGCCATTTCCTTTTAACTTTTACAATTCCTAAATGCTACTAACAATTGCATGCAATTACTAACGCTACTAACAAGTAATGCTACTAACAATAACTAACAACAACAGCCTAGAATCCAAGAATATTTATACCAGTAATGAGCCAATCAGCAGACAGATTATATAAAATAGTGGACCAATCAATAGATAAGTTTTGCAACTATAGATACAATTCCTTATGTAAGGTATTATGTTCATGAAGTTGACAAGGTAACATAACATATCATCTTAAAAGTTACTGAAGCATGCGCACTGTGTTCTTCAGCCAGCGCCTTTTAGCCAGAGACCAAGCGCTATTTCTCTTCAGCCTGTCACTTCAGGCACTCTTTGTCTCACACAGTTAGCCTTAAAGATAAAAGACACCTTTTAAAAGGCTCTTATTTCCACTATAATTAACATTTCTATCCTAAAACAATGAATGATGATTTTGAAGAAAGATGATCAGATCCTAAGTGTGTTCAAACAATTATTTTTATGCCTTTTACCAGACATACATCTTTTTCATTAATGTATTTATTATTTTGTAAACATATCAAAAGTTTTCATTCAAGGGAGATTTACAACCAAAATTATAGCTTGTTTTCAGGGATTTTATACTTAATTATGATCCAAATATCTAATTTTTAATTTACTTTAATTCATCATTTTTATTTTATGTGCATAAGTGCATTTCCCAAATTTATGTAAGTGCATCTGTGTTGTGCAGTGCCAGTGGAGTTCAGAGACAACTTCAGATGCCCTGGAACTGGAGTTAAACTTGGTTACTAGCAGTCATGTGAGTGCTGAGAATCAACTAGGTGCTCTGGAGAGCAGTCAGTTCTCTTAAAGCCTGAGGCATTTCTCTAGTTCTTCATATTTTATTTTGATAAATCGGTCTTCAAAAGGACAAGTAGCTTCTGTAAGCTGGGCATCATGGTGTATGGCTGCTACACAAGTACTCAGGAGACTGAGGCAGGAGGATTGTGATTTTTGAAGCAAACCTAGGTTATACTGAGACACCATGTCTTAAAAATCAAACCCCAAACAACTGAAATAAAAATAACTCATTTAAGATAAAACTGGGTTAAATGATGCAGGACTAACTCAATTTGTGTCAGCAACACCCTACATATTTTTCCCAATAAATCTAATTGCCTTTTGGTGTATTAATGTGCATTTTCCACTATGTATAAGAATTCTGGTACTTCTACATTTTGGCTAATGCCTGTGACTTTTTATCTTACTCTTAATTTTTATTATATGATAGTTTCATATATTTATGTAATGAATTTTATGCATTTCCACACCCCATTTTATTCTTTAATTCTCCAACCTCTCCTGTGGAAACCCTTCTTTCCCACAAGTCTCTTTTTGCATATGATCCTCTGAATTTATTTAGAGTTTCTTACCTAAACATGGGTGGGAGTTTATTTACTAGAGCATGTGAAACTTCAGATCACAAAAGTCCTTAGACTTTTTGAGTTTTGATAATAAGCATCTTAACACATATGAGGTGAAGGATTATGCAGATCAATCTTCCTCTAAAGATTGATGATGCTGATCATCTTTCATGTACTTTGTGACCATATGTAACACTTTCCTGAGAAACAGTTTATTCATGTATCTTTGTGATTTCTTGATTTGTTTGTTCTGGAGTAGCCTTTAACTTTTCCTTTACTTGAGCTTGCTTTCTAAAATATTTTTTAAATTTATGTATATAAGTGATTTCCCTGCATGTCTGAACATGCAGCTGTTTCATGAAACAAAGATGGAGGTCAGAAAAGGGTGTCAGATCCCCTGAAAATGGAGCTACCATCAATTCTTAGCTTCCATGATGTTGCTTCTCATCAAACCTGGGTCGTATGCAGGAGCTATCAGTATTATTAACTTCTGAGCCACCTCAGCAGCACCTAGTTGACTATGCATTTGATGACATATTTATTTTATTTATTTATTTTTAATGACATATTTTAAAATGTCATTACCTTGCCAGTTATGGTGGCACATGCCTTTAATCCCAGCACTCTGGAGGGAGAGGCAGGCGCGGATCTCTATGAGTTCAAGGCCCGTCTTGTCTACGTAGTGAGCTTCAGGCCAGCTGGGAATAAAGGGAGACCATGCATCAAAAAAGACCAAAAATATGTCATTATCAGACCAATGACATAGAAGGACTTCCTTTTCTTTTATTCTTAGGGTTTTATAGTTTTGGGTTTTTCTTGCATTTTTCCCATTATTTTATTTTTTATATTGCATAAAAAGATCCACTTGCATTTTTTCACATACCAATTTTCCCAACACCATTTAGAAGAGGCTATCTCTTCGCCTTTGTTTATTGTTGGTGCCCTTGTCAAAGATAGATGGCCTCATATGTTCACATTCGTTCAAGACTTTCTCTCCTGTCCCTTTGGTCTCTGTATCTGACTTACACTATGTTTGCATTGCTGTAGTTTCACATAAATTTGAGATTAGAACATGTGATGCTTCTAACTTTTCTCTTATTTATCAAGATTGCATAATACATTTGACTTCTTTTTGCAAAAAAACCTTTTATTGAATTGAGAATTTCATGCAATGCATTTTGATCACAGACCATCTCTCCGACATCCACTCCCACATTGCTAACCTTACTGACTTCAGGTCCTTATTATTTATCTTTTATTGAAAATCTCTTTCTTTTTTTAAACCATTTCTATGATTTATTTGAATAGCATAGCACTCATAGGGAAGAAACCAATCTAAATCTTATATAGGCATATAGACAGGAATAGAAGAAACTTTTAAGTCATTTTTAAGCAAGTTCGTAATGTGTGTTTTTAACAATTTTCTAAATAAACAAGTGGTACTGTTTCTCCAAATCATTCTGCAGCTTTTTGTTAGTCAATCCTAATACTTCACTATACAGAATTATAATTAAACTTACATGATTTAATATCTATTCCTTGAGAATTTCATACATGTTTATAATTAAACATTATCATATCAACCTCTATTGTCCAACTGCCTAAATCCTTCCAACACAGCCTAGACTTAGAGATAAAAACAAACTAACCTGAAAATGTCAGATAACATTTTTACACAGTAAAATGTTATCTGACATTATCTGACACTAATATACAGGTTAATGCTGCATACTGCTCTTCTTGAGAGTTCAAACACATTTTAATGGATATGAACTGGTTAAATGAAATAAATCCACTGAGCATTAATATATATCTCACAATTATGGCAGATTGCTATTAAACTTTCCAAAATTAAGGAAAGTGAATGCAATAAGATGAAAAGTCCATGACTTTTGGTATGTAGATGATGATTTATGATTTCAGTGCCTGCAACAAATGGACATTTTCTCCAAGATACATGACAGGTTCTTGTATCATACTTCCTACAACTAAGAGAAAACCATATATTGAGATAAAAATTCCACTTGGTAATAGTGCTTTGACCCATTTTCAGGTCAAGTGTCTATTAATAAGACTGTTTTTGTCCCTAGAACTAAATGCTCATGAGAAGCAATGTAAGAGAGGGGATATTACATTGCTCATATGTGAATCCTCATAGGGAAGTGTGGCAGAGTAGCTCAAAGCATGGCAGTATCTTCAGCAATAGGGTTTTACTGTCCATTTCTTGGGTGCACCCGAAGTTATAGGCAAATGGTCTTTGTCTGGCTGTTTGCCAACAGCTCGTTTTAGGGCAGCCACGAGCTGGCAGTGAAGCCATCATCTACCAACGCTTTTTATTTACGCATAAGGCAAAAATTGCATCCTGGAGGGAATGGCTTTCAATTCTAATCTGTGGTCCATGAATGTTTTTGAGTGTGGGTCTATACTTGGAATCTAGTCAACCTATGGGGCATCACATCAGTGAAAATACTCTCCCTCTCCCAGAAGCAATCAGTTGCCAATAAATCCTCAGCCATTGCTGTTGCTTATGTCCTAACTCCTCCACACATTTTGGGAATTTATGTCTGCCTGTGGCTTGTGTAAGTGTTATGCATACTGTCACAAGTGCTGTAGGTTCATATGGGAAACTACTGGTGTCCTTAGTATGTATTTTCCTTAAATGCATCTCCCGCATCTGGCATTTACAAATACTCTGTCCTTTCTTCTGCAATGATCACCAAGTCATGGAAAGTGAGGGTGTGATACAGGTGTCTCATTTAGGGCTAAGCCCTCCCTAGTCTCTTATTCTCTACATATTGTCCAGTTATGAGTCTCTGTGTTAATCACCATCTGCTGCAAGAATAAGCTCCTCTAGTAAGAACTGCGTGATGCACTCAATTATATCTATAACTATATATAGTTATAATGCTAGGTCATAAGGCCTCAGTTTAATACTATTTCCACTTAAAATGTTAGAAGTAGTTTTCCACCTATGTCCTGTGATCTTTCTAGCCACAGGTTGAAAACAGTGACATGTATGGACTCCATCTTATTAAGTGGACCATTAATACAATCAGAAGGAGGTTGGGAACTCCCACAATACTCATGCCACTATCGCCACAGTGGGTATATTTTACCAGATGCTTGTTGTGATAGCTCACATGGTTCACTGGGTTAGGCTGATGATTCCCTTTCTCTGTCAGTGAGGCATTTGTATTCTTTGTGAATATACTTCTCCATATTAATTTAAAGAATTGTTAATCCAGGAGAAAGTATCATTAACTTTTTAGACAATGTCTTCATCTGTAATTCATTTTGTTAATGTGTGCATTTAAACAACTAACCCTTCCAATCCATGAGGATGATATTTCTCTGTGTGTCTCCATTTATTTATCATTTTACTGCAGGTACGATTTACCTTCTTGCTTTAGTTTATTCCTAGTTGGTAATCCTAGAATTCCCTGTTTTAATGTCCTGTGATCTCAGGTTTGGCTCAGCGAATTCACTGACATGCACTTACCAGACTTGTGAGTTATGCAACTTGAGCATTACCTGTTACATTCCAGCTCCCAGGCCTAGCTTTGGCAAATGCATTCACACATACCCTCTATACCAGTGAGTTCCTCAACTCCAGCATTCCATGGCCACAGTTCAACTTTTCTTGGCCTAATTCAGCTCATCCACCCCCACACTAACCTGTCTGTTGAGTTTCCAAACAACAGAACTCTCTCTTCACTGTCCCAGAATCCCAGGCCCAGCTCTGTCCTGCTAATCTTAAATAGACCCAACTTGCTTAGTGCTTCAAAATGACCCCTATATTGATGCCATACTGATATTCCAAGAGATGACTATGGTTGCACAACCTTTAAATCATTCCAGACAGTCCCAGCAAGAGATACATTTTGTATTTTCTTGATCCACCAAATTGGAATTACTCATATCCATCCAATCCAAATATCAACACTGACTTCTCTGCCTGTCAACATATCTAGCAGCCACTTGGCTCACCACACTGCAAGACTGAGTGGAGTCTATCCTGGAACCGGAGTTTCAGAAGCTGCACCTCTCTCTACTGAACAGAGACCACTTCTCATACTCTATTCACACATCACCAGATAGTGCCTCCTTGACTGAATACCAGACACATTTGTTTGGGCCACAACTTAACAAGTTTGGGCAACAACAAACAAAGATCCAAACACCCACTACACAACAGAAAAGTCAGATATCCATATGAATAAGGACTTCCAAAGACATAACTCCAAGTGCATAGCTCCTGTCACAAAACAACAACTTGAATAGCCAAGATAATCTGTGTATTTCAGAAGGTAACAACTACAGCAAAATATTTCCAGAGAAAGTCATCTTAGGTGATGCAAAAGACAATGATTTCTAAGAGGTAATTATAAATCTGTTTAAGGAATTAATTAGAGGTACGAATAATAGAATGAATGAAATCACAGGCTTAAGGTTGCAAACCTTTAGGCACAGGGCTCAGGAGGCAGAGTCAGCAGGCCTGTGAACTTAGGCCAGCCTGGGCTACATAACATAGCAACATCGAGGGCAGTGTGGCTACAGGCAGACCCTGTCAGGGAAAAAAAAAATAAAGACTTGAAATTTATTTATTTCATATAACTGTTTTCATGAGAAATTTCAAGAAATTAAATTAGAATTAAATACAGAGGTAGAATCTCTGAATAAAAGCCAAATTGAACTGGGACTATTTTGTTCCAGGCCGTTCTGGCTTTCATAATTTGCATTGGAAAGTCAGGTGTAATTCTAATGAGTCTTCCTTTATATATAACTTATTGTTTTTCTCTAGCAGCCTTTAGTGCCCTCTCTATGTTCTGTATATTTACTGCTTTTAGTATAATGTGCTGTGGGGATTTTCTGTTCTGCTCATGTCTAGTTGGTATTCTATGTGCTTCTTGAATCTCTATACATAAATCCTTTCTTAATACAGGGGAGTTTGTTTTATAATCCTGTTGAAGATCTGTTCAGTGCCACTGGCCTGAGATTCTTCTCTTCTTGTGCCGATAATTCATAGATTTAGTCATCTCATGTTGTTGACATTTCCTGAATATTCCATTCTTGTGTTTTTTTAATTTTACATAATTTTTGCTTAAGGTCTCCAGATCATCTTTGGCACCCTGTCTTGATATTGTTTCCTGTTCCATTTATTTTGCTTGTGCAGCTTTCTGCCATTGTTTCCAATTGGCTTAATATGTTTGGATTCATGTTCATTTCTGTTTCTGTTTTCCTCACTGTTTCTATCTCTTTTGTCAATTCAGTTTTCAAGTTGTGTATTTTTTTGACATTTCATTAAGCCCTTTATTTGTATATTCCTGAGATTCCATCACAAGTTCTTTAACTTGTCTCTGTTTTCTATAAATTCTGTGATCATGTTTATAATTATTTTTAAATTCTGAGTCCATCTGTTTTTCAGTGTGTTTCTCATTGTTGTGTACTTCTTCTATAGAGGGTGGGTTTTGTTTGGGACATATTCTCTTAATTTTTATTTATGTTTTCACACTGCCGTTTGAACATATGGATATTCTTTGTTGGGTATCTCTCTAGTATGTCGCGTCCCCATTCGTCCAGCGAAAGAAGACACGACACGAGAGCGATCTTCCTCAAGCAGTTTATTCGGGTAACCTTACATCTGCTCTCTCTCTGTCCCTTCCTGGTTCACCACCTATAAGGCATGTCACAACCAATCGACTTCCACCACGTGGGTCTCAAGGATAGGATATCTCTATGCGGAACAGAGGGCTTCAGCAAGGCCAAACCAAATAAGGACATGTTTGCTGCATGGAGCGCTCACCCCCATGGGGGTGGGAGGCGGAAACCGGTGCCATCTTTGAGGCGCGGCACTCCGCAGCTCCCAACAGTTCCCCCTTTTTGTTTTAATAGAGCATGGTCTCGAGGCCGCATATGGCTGAATTCAACAATCCCCCCTGTCTTAGGATCATTCCTTCATTGAACCCATCATAGGATACCCCATCGCCCTGAGGGTTCCATGCCTTAGGTAGAAGGAAAGTTGCCCATCTCTGAGTAGGATCGTGAAGACATTCAGGGGTGACACGACCTTTAAGATTTTTGTATAATTGAGAGCCAAGCTTGTGGGGAATGTCCATCTTCAAAGGCAGCAAAAGCCTGTGCTAGTAAAGCCATGTTCCACTGTCAAGATACTCTCATTTTACAAAGACACCACAGGAAGAGGAAAGATACGAACAATATTATGCATGCCAAGGATCCCAACCCCGCCCATTCCTTGAGATGATTCATGGCTGTTGAGATCCAGGATGACAGTCCGATGGCAAGGTCCAGGTCCACTCATGTTGAATTCACTGTCACTATTTCCACTCTTAGTTGGGTCACCAATCATTCAAACTGCTTAGACCAGTTTCCTAGAAGATAGCTAGAAAGTTATTTAGATAGATTTGCAGCATGGGAAAAGTTATTATACTGAATACTAGTTACGCAGAGGCCTGAATGTTTAAATTCACATCCTAATTGTGCTATCTGTATAAGCACGTCAAGCTGATCCTGCACCAAATCAACCCTTTAATTGAGTGGCATAATGCCTGTTTTGAAATGATTATTAATATTTTGTTGATTGGTCATAGCCTCAGCAACACCAGCCGACAAATTGTTAAGTGCAGCCGCTGTCTGAACAGTTGACATCAGGAAAAACTGCCGCAGCTGTAGCCGTGGCAGCTGATGCTGTGATTGCCACAAAATACCACCGCTAGAGGAAAGGTGGTAGCATTCCAGCATAAAGCATAGAAACAAGTCCTGTTACCACAGGTGACATTATTTCTTTCATAGCTTCCATTATATACAAGGAACACAAAGGGGGGCCATACGCATACAGGCACGGGTTTGAAAGTGCCAAGCTCCCCTGAGCCATGTGGCATTGGACCGGCTGGTCCCCAGAGGGGGTGCATCAAACCAGCCTCCTGTCTGTTTATGCATACGTACACAATCACTGTCCTGGGATATGTTAGTAATCAGTTGGAAGCACAGTAATCTGTTTAGGGGCAGGTGTATGGTCTCTTGTACTGCTGCTAATGTGTCATCTAATGGTCATTGATTGCAAAAGGGTGGGGTAATACTTGTGCTGAATGGGTGACTGGGATAGGTTTAGGGAGCACTGTCATCAGCCCCCAACGAAGCTCTTCTGTCATCGCCATGGGCCATGGCACCATCATCACGAGTATCCCACACTTCCACATCTTGAACCACTCGGGTGAGCCTTTCCGGGATCCAAAGAGGTTGTTGATGATCCTGAGGAAAAACACAGACAGCTCCTCTCACCCATGTTAGGACTGGGTCCGGACCATACCATTTTCCTGTAAGTATGTCTTTCCACATTACAAGCCCTTTTGAAGTGTTAATAGTAAAAAGAACAATCGCAAGTCTTTCCTTTGGAGGAGAGCCAGAGGCTATTCCCCCCTTTTGTTTTTGAGGCACTTCTTTAGTGTAATTCCTGAGGTGGTATCAACAGAGACATGAACGGGAGGAGACCCTGGGATTAATCCCAAGGGACTGTTGTGGCAGAAGTGGGGCACATTGATGACAATTTTTTACAATGTCGCGAGCATCGGCTTGAGAGATGTGAAATCGGGAGGCAAGCGCTTTAGAATTAACATGAAAGCGGGAATGAAAGGTGCGTGCAAGTTCCTGAGGGGAGGAGAGAAAACACATCAGAGCTCTGGACACCTTATCAACTGAATCATTGCCTTCGGCTAGTGGGCCGGGAACAAAGAATGAGTGTTCTCTCTGGAGAATTAGCATGTGTAAAGTACGCAGAAGAGACCTGATAGCTGACCTGAGATTGCCTACTACCTTGAGCTGTTTTTAGGATATTAACAACATATTGGCTGTCAGAAATCAGGTTGAAAGAAGCATTAAAGGTCTGAAACACTGTTATGACTATAGAGGGGACAGTGAAAGCAAATCTTACCATGTCTTGAGAGTGAAGGGGAACGGAAAAGAAGCAATCTTTTATGTCTATAATTATAATGGGCCAGTGTCTTGGAATTGCTGAGGGCAACAGAAGCCCCGCTGCACGGGCCCCATAATTACACATTTGATTTAAGCACCCTAGCTGCCCATTCCCATCTGCCCTTTTGTCCAATTGAAGAGGGCACGCTTAATTCCGAAGACCTTCATCACACTTCAAAGACTTTATTTTTGTAAGGGTTTATTGCTGCCTAACTCCTTTGTACATGGTTCAAATACCAATTGGTTTAACAAGCGGCATGGCAGTGTTAGGGTCACCAAATACTTTCCTCGCTGCTTCCACCATTCTTGTGCACACAAATCAGAAAATGGCTTTTTTATGATTTTAAAATCGAGTGGCTCATGATAACGGTTAATGTCCTGTTGGTTTTTGGAAGACTGGAAAACATAGGGCTGGATTTTGAGCGGCTACCTCCTCTCCAGCACTCCTGGATGAAACGAAGTGCCAGGTATTGCAAAAGGCGGAGGGGGTCCCGGGGCCTTCGGCAGTAGCGGAGGTCCCGGGCCTACCGGCTGATATGCTAACCTTTACTTGCTCTCATGCTTTTTACAAACTCTACCAACTCATCAGCGACATATCTTGTTCTTCATCCTCAGGTTCACTCTGATCTGAAATCTGAGCTTTTCAAGATGGTTTCTTTCTTCTTACCATTTGACTATCTCCTCTTGATCTTTCTTCCTGTAACTGATCCAAGGCTGCTGCCTGCCCCTCTTTGCAATTCTGGGCACCATTTTGATCCCCCAAACAGGCACTCACCAGCCTCCATTCGGGCGGATACCAGCTTTAAGTGGGCCTTGCTCCCATGCAAAATCAAGATCTCTCCCCAATTTATCCCAGCTTGTTACTGTCAGACTCCCTGACACTAAGAACCAGGGGGCAATAAGATCACATTCTGTCAAAAAATTAATCAATGTTTCCTTTTTAAGTTTTAGCCCCTTTGCCTTAAGCAAGTCTTTGAGGGCATAAAAAATTGGGTGGGTCAGTGAGTTCCCCATGTTAACTCCTTTTGGACACGCCCTGCAGAATACTAAGAAAACAATCACCCTGAAAAGAAAACTAACAACCAGACTCCCAGCAAGAAGTAGATATACTTCCATCTACTGATCTTGGCTCGCAAATCCACGAGCTTTCACTTTTGATTCGCCAAACAGACTTCCATCTACTGATCTTGGCTCGCAAATCCACGAGCTTTCACTTTTAATTCACCAAACAGAGAATTTATCCTTGCCGCTTTACCGCGGTCTTTGACTTGTCGCTCACCGCGACCTTTATCGTCCCTCCTTACCTGGGGACTTTCCAGCACCGCCCCGACTGCCCGAGGTTCTGACCAGAAGCGAGGATCCCCATACTGGGCCACCACTTGTCGTGTCCCCGTTCATCCAGCGAAAGAAGACATGACACGAGAGCGATCTTCCTCAAGCAGTTTATTCGGGTAACCTTACATCCACTCTCTCTCTGTCCCTTCCTGGTTCACCACCTATAAGGCATGTCACAACCAATCGACTTCCACCACATGGGTCTCAAGGATAGGATATCTCTATGCGGAACAGAGGGCTTCAGCAAGGCCATACCAAATAAGGACATGTTTACTGCATGGAGCGCTCACCCCCGTGGGGGTGGGAGGCGGAAACTGGTGCCAGCTTTGAGGCGCGGCACTCCGCAGCTCCCAACACTAGTAGGCACTTCTGCTAGGCTTTTGTTTAATTGAATTTTGGTATATTCATATTGGTAATGTAGCTTGGTTACTTTTTGTTCCAAATCGTAGGTGGGCAGGTCTGTCCAGCAGATCAGGAGCCAAGGGACATGGGGATTCAGACCATCTGAGAAGTTCTTAGCAATCTGTACTTGGTCGTTTAGCAAGTATAAGTTAGGGAGATAGGGGGGCTCGTATGTTCATTCAAGTTGATCAAATGAGTGTCCAGTCTATATTGTTGTAGTTTTACCATTCACCCCAATCACAGCCCTTACATTCTACTGCACCCCCTCTTCTGCAGATTGTTCCCTAGACTTAGAATAGGGGCACAGGTGGATGAGAAGCAAAACAGTCTACTTTCTCTCGAGCTGTTGTCTTGGTCTCTAGTCAATTCTGGCTCTTTTCTTTCATGGGCTGACAGCTTGTCCAGGCATAATCTTTCAATCCTACTAATGAAGCACATGCAATTAGATATATAGGTATTTAAACATCACTAATTGTTATGGTAGGTTACTTAGGTATAGACACAGTTGTTTGGATGGTATGTTAATCCATGAATTACATTTTCTTCTGTTAAGTATGACAGGGTCTTCATGTGGTTTATAACATCTCCTAACCATTAGAGGATGCAAGCTTGTGGCATCAGCCGTGGGTTATTCCTCCAAGGAGAGAGCTGGTAGCCAATTAAATTTGGGATATACAGACATATGGCTGCCACTGCTGCACAGTATTTTCAGGCAGATGAGGTGTAGCTGGTGCTGCGGAGGAGTCTGCTGTTGACCTAAGGAGCCTATATTTGCTTTATGATGTTAGTGGGCCTTTTGGTAACGTCTCTGGCATTCCAGGACATCTCATAGTTGCAAGAGTGGTCTCCATACAATCTTTCCCATGTTTATATCAGTACTTCAACAGCAGGCCTTATCGCCTCTCTTCCTGCAGATTCCCAGTTGGAGGCAAGGGGCCTTACACATTGTGGGGGTTGGATCCCCTGGCCCACTCTTCTTGGTAGAGATAATCCATTGATTGATGTCAGAGCTTTCCTGTATTAATCTATTTTGCTAAGTGTGTAGCTTAAGGAGACTGTAGCATTATATTTTGGTTTCTGAATCAGAATAATCCTTTTCACAGTTCTATGTCCATTAGTCAATTTAAAGAAGGCAGTTTTACCTGATTTTACAAGAGAATTACCTCTGTAACAGCTGGCTCCAATCTACAAGCGTGGGAGAAGACCTCATCACATCATATTTCTCCTTATTATACGGTGGGGGAGTAAGAAAGTCTCTTGTATTAAAACCTTTGTGGACACCTATAAGATAAGCTTCATTAGGATTCATTAAAATCATTGTTACTAGTAGGATCCAGAGGGGGGCCTGATGTCTCAGCATTCTGAGGCTTTTCTTCCCTTCAATGCCCAGAGGAGTCAATCCTTCTGCTGGCACTTTCTGGTACATCCTACTCACTGCAAAGCTGCATTTTCTTTCTCAGCCATTAAGCTTGGTGATCTCTGGCCTGTTGGAAACATATAAATCCTTTCCCATAGTTAGTTTCAAGATTTGGATTGCAAGGTTTTTGACAAAAAGTTTTCGTATCTATTTTTTTTTTTTAGGTGTGAAAGCCAGGTTTCAAACTCTAGCTAATTTATTTCGAGTCCTCAAAAGTTCATTTTTTTTTTTTTAAAGGGATTCTACAACATAATGACACAGTTGTTTGCAGATAGCATTGATGTCACTCATTATGTCATACAATCAGGTAATTGGTGCATTTGAAAGTATCTATGTCCACATTTTATAAATACCCCAAGGCTCTGATAGTACCAGTTGGAGAAGCTTGTATGGCACAGACATGTTGATCCAATCAGGAAGTCCAGACTCATATTTCCTGTGTCTCATGATTCACTCCCTATCTTCTGCAGCCCTTACAATCTACACTGCCTCCTCTTCGCAAGTTGATCCCTGGCTTTGGGAAAAGGGGCACAATGTGGGTCGAGAAGAAAAACAGTCTAAATTCTTTGGAGTTTGTCATTTTGGCCTACAGTCTTTTCAGGTTGTTTCCGTTCATGGAGTTGGACAGCTTTCCAGTGATCCCTTTTTTAGTCATATTAACAAAGACAAGCTATTGGATTGTACAGGCATTTAAGCCAGCTACCACTTATTATGTCAAGCTAAGCTGTGAGCATTAGACACAGATGCTTGGATGGCAATGCTAATCTGCAAACTGTGGTTCTCTATAAAGGGTGATAAATTCTTACTGTGGCTCACAACATTGCCCAACCACCAAGAGGACAAAGCTTGTGGTATGTCGCTGTGAATTATTCCTCCAAGGAGAGAGCTTAATAGCCAAATAGGATTTGGGATATATATATAGTAATCTAAGTATAATATATATATATTACTATATATATGATACACTTGGCTGCCCACTGTTTGCACGTATCTCAAGGCTGTTGAGCGGTAGCTGATATTGACGTACGGAGTCTTGCTTGTCCTCAGGAGAGACCAATATTTTTGCTGTATTGCTTTAGTGGCCTTTGGTATGCTCCTAGCCTTTTCAGAGGCCAGTGTACGCTAGCAAGTGAGTCTCATATCATTTTTCATGCTCACACTACAAGGTCTTCAACAACAGGGACTTACTGCCTTCTCCTGCCTTGATATCCGCCATCTTATAGGCAAAAGGCCTTTAAATTTGGGGGGGGGCGGGGGTTTGATCCCAGCACAACATCTCCTCGGCAGAATAATATCATTGGATGATGCCAGAGCTTTCCCTGTAGTAATATATTTTGGCTTAATTACACAACTTTAAACACTTTACTATTGAATTTGGCTCTAGTTAGGGAAATATCCTTTTCACAGTTCCTGTGCCTATCAATCAGATTAATCATGCGTTATGCCTGTTTTTAGGAAATTACCACTGTAACATTTGGCTCTAGTTACATTAGGGGAGTGTTTCATTGACCATCATGTTTTTCCTTTTCCAAAAAAAGGGGAGAGTAGGAAGGTTTCTCAGCACCTGACTGGTAAACTTCATTAGGGTCCTTATAAACAGTCTCAACCCCAATATTATTCAGAGAGATGTTCAGTTGTCTTTGACTCAGGCAGTCTGAGGCTCCTCTTCCTTAATTTTCAGATGGGTCACCTCTTTGCTGGCATTCCCCAGTTCATACAAGCCCCCATGCTGGATGGGTGGGGACCCATGAGCTGTGTGGGTTTTGGGCACAACTGCTCGCACATTGGTTTTCACAATGAAGGATGCTTGTACTCACAAATTATCCATTCTTATTTTTACAAAAAAATGAAAACAAAACAAAACAACCAAAAACCCCGAAAGAGCAAGAAGTCTATGGCAGATGCATTGATCTGGGATGGGTAGGGTGGGGTGGGGGGAAGAGGAAAGGGGATATATGCCTGAACTGAATTGGAAAATGAGTATGAAAATACACAAGCATCAATAAAAATAAAAAATAAAAAAATAAAATTCAAAAAAAAGAAATAAAAAAAAGTTAGGGAGATAGACCAGAGTTCTAAGGTGGAAGATTTTGTGACTGCCTCTTTCAACTCTGGCAGGATCAGGGTGGGAAGGATGAGAGGAACTGAATAGAGAGGAAAGCGGGTTCCGAAGTACCAGAGTCCTAGGTAGGGTAAGCCTGTCTGGGAGATCAGGTGAGATGGGGTTTGTGGTCACCTGAAGTGTCTCATTATATTCTCTGCTGTCATTTGTCAAAGAGTATCTTGTAAAAAAATTCAACAAAAAAATTACAAAAACACAAAAAATTTTAAAAAAAGAGTATATTTTGCTCCATCTTTATTTCCAGAGAGCAATTTGTAATGGTAAATTAGTCTTCAATTGCTATATTATATATACTATATATATTTTTTTTTTTTTTTTTTTTTTTTTTTTTTTTTTGCATTTAGTACTTCCAATATACCATTCTACAATCCTCTGGCCGGAAAGGTTATTTGTTGTTTTCTTTTTAAATATAAATTTATTTTTCAATCTGTTACTTTTTATAATAGCTTTGATTTATTTGAAAATTTCATATATGCATGCAAAATTCCTTTTTCATAGCCACCCTTTCTCCCCCTGTCCATCTACCCTGAGGAATCCCCATCACATCTCTCTTTACATCCACCCTTTATATTTATATACTGACTTGTTTATCTATTGAGTCCAGTTAGTGCTGTCCATACACACATTGCTGTGAGGTTATTCACTGGGGAATGGGAAACATTTCAGCAGTCATGAAGGTTTCTGCTGAGTAATCAGCTGATGGTTCTGTGCAGTGGTTCCTTGTATGTAACTATTTTATTTTCTCCTGCTGTTTTCACAGTCAACTCTAACTTGTGAAAATTGATGGCCATGTGTCTCTGTGAAGTTCTTCTTGGAATAAATCTGTTTGGGGGCCTACTACATTTGGATACCTAAGTATTTTCATTTCTCTACAGAATGAAAAGCTCTCACATATCCTGTCCTTAAATAAGTGTCCTACATCTCTTTCACTCTTTCCTCCTAAAACTCAAGTGATTCATCATATTCTTAATAGTGTCCCATAGCACAGCAATATTCAACTCCATTCTCCTTCTGCTCTTCTCCCCTAATGTCAAGTGACTTTTTGCATGTTCTTTGATTCTTTTTCCTGGTTAGCAAGTCACTTGACACTACTGTATTTTCATTTCATTCATTGCATTTATCACTTCTAGAATTTCTGCCTCATTATTTTGATTATTTTCATCTATTTTGGTCATGTACTTTTTCATGTACTTTATCATGAATATCATTAAGGTATATGTGTTTTTTCATAGATAAAACCATAATTTTTAATTACTGTGAGGCAATTCAAAGGTTTCTATTTCTTCACGTGGTTGTATTGGCAACTCTAGGAGGTTCCATGGGTTAAAAAAGAAAAAGCCGGGCTGGAGAGATGGCCTAGCGGTTAAGAGCGCCGACTGCTCTTGCTGAGGACCTGGGTTCGATCTCCAGCACCCACATGGCGGCCGAGAACCGTCTGAAACTCCAATTTCCGGAGAACTCCAGTTCCAGGGGAATCTGAGACCCTCTTTTCACCTCCGCGGCATTGCACGACACGGGTGCACAGACCTGCATGCAGACAGTACATTCATGCACATACCGAAATAAATAAGATAAAAAAAAAAAAAAAAAAAAAAAAAAGAAAAAGCCATTTTGAAAGTGGAGTCACCTGCCCCTGTAGTGAAACATGAGTCCTCTGCAAGATCAGCCAGTAGTCTTAACTGGTCACACTATCTCTGCAGAACTTTATATGGTGATTTCATAAAAAAAGAATTTATACTTCATAATTTCATACATGCATACAAACTTTCTGATCAAATTCATCCCTGTTTTATCCCCATGCACCCCAGAGACTCCATCCTTCCTCCCATGTCTATCATATTTTCATGTCTGTTTCTTTTGTTTTTGTTTTTGCTTTTGCTGCATGAGCCACTGGATCAACAAGGGTGAGGGCACGGAGTGTCCACTGGGGCAAATGTAACCCCCCCCATTAGCTATATATGACTCGATCTCCCAAGAAGCCCTTGACTTCCAGTTTCTCCCAAGTACGGGGCTGGGTACCATGATCTCTTTCCCTCCCCCTGTCTGTAACTAGATGATTATGGACACAGTTTTATGCAGGCTCTACATGAGGAACCACACTTTCTATGATTACATTAGTACCACAGCCATGTTATTCCCTTAAATGGCATTTCATGAACCTCCTCTCCATTATCTGGCCCTTATATTTCCTCTACTCCACATCTCCTGAGCTGATCCCTGGGATTCCTCCAACAATCAACCCAATGATGTTGGTGATATGGGTATCTCATTTAAGGTTGAACACTCAACAGTCATTTGTTCTCAAGAATCTCAACCATCCGTGAGTTTTGATTTACCACCATTCACAACATATAAAAGTTTTTTGGTCAAGTCTGAGAACATCGCTTATCTGTTTATAAAACTTTAGCATCCTGTCTTACAGTGTGTCCTTTTAATAAAACCAAAATAGTTGGTTCACCTCTAGTACCTATCTATTAGTTACTCTTCTTTTGCTATGGTAAAATATCATATCCAAGGCAACTTATAGAAAGAAGATTTTATTTGGCTTATGGTTCCAGAGGCAAAATATTATGGTAGAGGTGGTCATAGCAAAAAGCTGAGCATTCATCTCTTCAGGCTTTGGCAGGAAAGAGAGAAAGGTATTCAAAGTGTGCAAAGGCTGCAAAGGCTATGAACTCCTAAGCCCACACACATGACATGCTTCCATGAGAAAGTTTATACCTCCTAAGCCTCCTCCAACAATGCAACCAACCCAGACAAGGGATTCAAACATTTGGAGCCTAAGGAGAAGATGTTTATGCAAATTACTACAACCTATGACCTCCCAGCCATGGGTCTTTTGCCAGATCCACAGTATAGGGCATGAAATCCTTCCTGCAAGACAGCCTCAGCATCACTCAGTAAGCAGTGGTTTCCTCCATGATAGTTGTGCCACTCTTGTACCAGTGGATATATTTCACCCTGAAATTGGGTATTATAGTATGAAAGGGTCAACATGGGGGAAGACCATTGCTGACTTTTATCCCTCAGCTGATTTTTCCCCTCAGATGCTACATAACTACTTCTGGCACTGTGAAAGGCAGCCAACACAGAGGAAACTTCCAGCTCACTCCCAGCATAGTTTCTCTGTGACCTGCATCCCAGATGTGTGGTCATTATCCAGATCTGATGGGCAACCAAGTTCAATCACAATACCCTATATAGTTTTGGGGTCCACTAAGAACTGTCTCCTCAGCAACTCATAGGAAGTACTCCATACCAGGCACTGGGATTTTCATTTAATACGTATGGGGTCTCTGTTTGACCTCCCTTTAAACTATGCTTTTAAAATTGCCTTATAATGCAATGGGTTTTCATGAGACTCATTCATGAACCTGTGGGATTTTTAAACTCTCTCCAGTACTCTCTATGTTCTCCCATCCTCCAACTATCCTCTTTATACCTTGGCACTCCCAGTACATTCAAATTTATAAAATGAAGATAGTATTCATCAATTGAATATGTAAGTGGCAATTTATATATCTATATCTATATATCACTATTTCTGCTATGAATTAACCCTATAATAAATATTTGTTGACAAAACAATAATGAAATCCACAGTGATATATAGTTAGAGAACAGACAGCAGTTGAAGTAATAAGGTGTGAATCTATTTCTCTGCCTTGCAGCTCATATTCTGAAAGTTATTTTTTTTTACTTTTAGCTCCATGCATTCCTTCAAAAGAGCCAACTCGAAAGAAGTGCTGAAAAAGAGAATTTTTTGAAGGAGGAAAATTCAATGACCAAGCTTGACATCTTTAATTATCAGTCTTTCATGAATAATACAGCTCAAGTGAAAGTTGGAGAGTTCATCTTTGAATCACAGAGTGTCCAGCATTTTTCCTTAAATGATAAACTGGTATCATGGGGTAAACACCACCGTGAAGTAAGTGTCTAAAATCAGTGTCATGGGTCAGAATGAAGTTCCTCAGAGCACAGGGTTTATGGGAATGGCTCAATTCCATTACCCTGGAATTCATCTTTAATTTCCCCTTTCTAATCCCAAGTACTGGAAGTTTCTGGCCTCAGAGTCACTGTAACAATTCCTGATTCATTTTGGATTATTTAGATTGCTTATCCATATAATGATAAAATACACCCGTGGCCTCCACACTAAGGAAAAGCAAACTGAGCATTTTTTAGAGTAGATTATATGCAGCAATGGAAGAAATAGAAGTGACTGACTCTGATGAAAAACAGAAAACAAAGAATGGGGATAAAATAATCTCTGTAAATAAGTACAATCATTTTGATATTATAATTTAAATGCTACAGGCATATTCATTTTAAATTTTTGTTAAAACTATTCCCTCACAATAATAGGAACATTATGTTCTTCAAGAGATCTTTGGCCATTTAAGTCTTTCTACAATCACTCTAGTTCTTGATTGTTACCACACAGAGAACTACCACTACAATCTACCATCTATTTTAAATGCTTCTTCTGACTTTTGCCTGTTGACTGGTTTCCCTCCTCCCCTGTGTCCTACACAGCCTCCCATTGCTCGCTGCAGTTCAAGTTGTCGACTTGGTTTCAGAAAAACATCTATGGAAGGAAAACCATTTTGTTGTTTTGATTGTCTTCCTTGTCCAGATGGGGAGATTTCAAATGAAACAGGTAATTCTGAAAATGAAATGAAATGAGGAAATGATGCCCAACAACACACAGTCCAATAATGTAACACTTGAAAATATGTGTATATTTATATAACTAACTAACTAACATTCCTTTAAAAAATCCTTGATTTCATCCTAGTCATTTTATTGCTGTTGTTATTTGTTTTGTTTTGTTTTGGTTTGATTTGGTTTGGTTTAGCTTGGTTTGGTTTAGTTTGAGACATGGCCTTGCTATGCTCCCCAGACTGGTCACAAACTCCTGGACACAAAATCTCCTCCTGCCTCA
Source organism: Rhizomys pruinosus (assembly GCA_009823505.1). Lineage (NCBI taxonomy): Eukaryota > Metazoa > Chordata > Mammalia > Rodentia > Spalacidae > Rhizomys > Rhizomys pruinosus. The sequence goes on from VZQC01004771.1 coordinate 1,202,306, forward strand.
GTCTCTTGGGTTATTGACACTATAGGACTATGCCATTGCCTCTTGCCCAGTTTAGTCTTTAGCATATTTACATTTAAGTCAGTTTCTTTCATTTCTACCTCCTTCTTTCAACTAACTGCTCTATTATTTCTGATGAGTAGTAATGCCTAATATTTTTAGCTTTCTCTATTCTGTAGACCAAAAACAATGAAATGCATTTTAACAGCAGAATCTTTTTTTTTTTTACCTTTTTGAGACAGGGACTATCTTTAGCCCCAAGTGTCTCATAACTTACTATGTAGACCAGACTGGGATTGAACTTACATAGATTCACCTCCCTCTCTGAGTCAGGAGTGCTGGGATTAAAGGTGTGTGCCACCATGCCTGGATACAAAAGCATAACCTTATTTAATGCTCCCAGAACAAATTGATATAACTAACAAAATCAATATTTAACTGGTGAGAAAGTTGAACTGAGAGAAATTACATACACTGCCAAGGCCATGCAGCTAAGAGACAGCTCAGACAAAATATGGACTTGGCAAATCAGATAGTTAAAATATTCTAAAATGGTGACATTGCTGTCAGATACATCACTTTTTCTGAGACCTTACATTCAACATTTTAGGATTCATATTAGAAACTACATAAATAGCTGGTTAAGGAGTTTTTTCCTTCCTTTATTCCTTCCTTCCTTCCTCTTTCCTTCTTTCTTTCTTTAATTCTTTTTTTAGATAATTTTTCATTGTAAAGCTCTATCTTTCCTCAAATGTTTTATATACATCAGTCTTGCAGGCAATTCTCCTGTGTTCATCTCCTGAGTACTTGTATGTGACACTGTGCTTGGTTATTATTTTTCTAATTAATCATGTGTCCCATCGGAATATCCTTAGAGTGAATAAAGTCTAAAATTAATGGATGAGACTTCACATTACACAGCATTTGTTTTAAATCTTCAAAATATATATTTCTGCCTGTATCTTTTGAAAACATTATGGGAAGAAAATTACTAAAGTTTATATGAAAACAAAATAAACTGAAATAACACAAATTTGTGTATAAGTGCATACATTTAACATCAAGTGCCATATTGATTTCATTTTAATAGAATTCTAAGAAGAATTCAATAAAGATTTTCAAGAAGCTCATAAAACAAGTGTAATTAATTATAAAATACATTTGCTTCTAAAATGAATAGATTTCAGCATCATTGTCTAAGTATTGAAACCGTAGTTCCTCACTTGATAAAATTACTGTTAAAACCAAATGATAACTTAAAAGTAAATAACACAGTTCCTAAACATAGATACTCAACAAATATTAGGAAATGTTTATTTCCCAGCTCTTCTATAATTAAAACTATGAGGCTCGAGGGATCATTGTGGAAGAAAAGGTAGAAAGATTATGTGACAGAGCTAGTCAATGTCTGCAACAAAATGATATTTGCCAGACATGATAGTGCTGTTGCACATATGAACTCATGTCAACTTCAAGAGTGTGCACAAGACCTATACCAGATCAAGCCAGAAAAAATAAACAGCATGGATGGGAAAGAGGCTTATGAATTCTCCCCCATAGCAGAGGAATTATTGAAAATTTATCAGTGCTGAGAGAGAAGGAGCCCATTTACTTCAGGGCTTCAGGCCCTCCAAGGCTACTCATCCTGCTCCAGTAGATGGCCTTACAACCCTGTGCACAGTGTTAGCACCAATTTGACACAGTGGACCTAAAACCAAGCCCATACAATAGGGAGAGAAAAGTGGTGGCCAAGATAAGGGAAGACTTAGAGAGTGAGAATAGAAGGTGGATTTGATCAAAACATTATAGGCAGGGATGAAACACTTGGGCAATAAGAAGGAAAAAATGACAAAAGAAAAGGACTATAAAGAAAGCAAAAAAAAAAAATCAAAACTAAGAGCTTTATATTTTTCTTTTCTTAGCCTGGCAGGCTAGAGTACTACTTTAATATCAGCACTCCTGGAGGCAGGCACAGGCTGATCTCCATGAGATTGAAGCTAAGCTGGTCCACGTAAAATATTCCAGACTACCTGAGGCTTCAGTGAGACACCTTCTTAAAATATATGCTTTCTTTTTCTTTCCCATTTAACAAGATATAATTTTCATGTTGTCTGATTTTCTCTCAAAAAATTTCCACACTTCTGGATCTCTCCTACTGTTCAGTTCAGCTCATTTTATTTTTATGGGTTCAAGTCTGTGTTTTTCTCTCATGAAAGTTAATTCATTCATCTAATTTTTTTCTAAATTATTCCCCTATTAATATAACAAGAGACATTTTCTTTAAAATTCCAGCATGGTTCTGTTCAAGATATGCTTCCTTAGACATATATTTTGGAAGTAACTATTGGAATATAATAAACCATTCTGCCTTTCAGATATGGAACAATGTATCATGTGTCTTGAAGATCAATATCCGAATATGCAGAATGACCAGTGTCTCCCTAAAATTATGACATTTTTGTCCTATGAAGATACTCTGGGAGCTGTTCTGAGTTCACTGGCCATTAGTTTCTCAGTCTGCTCTGCTCTGGTTTTAGGATTATTTATTCAGTATCAGGACTCACCCATTGTCAGAGCAAATAACAGAAATCTCAGTTATGTTCTCCTCATTTCTCTGATGCTCTGCTTCTTTTGCTCATTGATATTTATTGGCCAACCTGGACCAGTCACCTGTATCTTGAGACAAATGTTGTTTGGAATTGTCTTTTCTGTTGCTGTTTCTGCTATTTTAGCAAAGACCTTTATTGTAGTTGTGGCCTTCAAGTCTATCAAACCAGGCAACAGGTTACAAATGGGGAGGGTGAGCCGACTCTCAAATGCCATAGTCTTCTGTGGTTCCTTCATTCAACTATGCATCTGCACAGTGTGGCTGGGAACCTCTTCCCCGTTTCCTGACACTGACACACATGCAGAGTTTGGGCAGATCATCCTTCAGTGTAATGAGGGATCCACTATTGCCTTCTACTGTGTCCTTGGGTACTTGGGATTTCTGGCTCTTCTGAGCTTAGTGGTTGCTTTTCTGGCTCGGAGACTACCAGACAGCTTCAATGAGGCCAAGATGATCACGTTCAGCATGCTAATTTTCTGCAGTGTGTGGGTTTCTTTCATACCCACCTACCTGAGCACCAAAGGCAAGACCATGGTGGCTGTGGAAATTCTTTCCATCCTGGCCTCCAGTGCTGGCTTACTGAGCTGCATATTCCTTCACAAGTGTTATGTAATCCTATTTCAATCAACTGACAATTCAAGGAAAAAGTTACATAAACAAGTCCTCCCTTAAGGCAAATGAATTTGTTGACATAATTTTTTTGACATAATTTTTAAGAATCAAACAAAATGGAAATAATATCATTTACATATTTTATTTTTTGGGTCTGGAGACATTGCTCAGTGGTTAAGAGCACTGACTGCTCTTGGAGAGCACTGGGGTTCGATTTCCAGCATCCACATGGCAGCTAAGAGCTGTCTTTGAGCTGGGCATGGTGTTGTATGCCCTAAAAAGTAAATAAATATTTTATTTATAATCTTTATTTTGTATGTGTGTGTTTTTGTGCTTGTGTGTGTGTGTGAGTGTGTGTGTGTGTGTGTGTGTGTGTGTATTGCCTGCATGCATATCAATGGACTTATGTCATGCAATGCTCACAAAGGTTAGAAGAGGGTGTCTTATTCAATTTGGCAGAATTTGAGTTATGGTTGTTACCCACCATGTCAGTGTTGGGAATCCAACTCTGGTCTTCTGCAAGATCAGCCAGTTCTCCCTACCACTGAGCTATGTCTCCAGCCCCCACAGGCTCTCTGTCTCTCTCTCTCTCTGTCTCTCTCTCTCTTTCTATCTCTCTCTGTCTTTGTCTGTCTCTGTCTCTCTCTGTCTCTCTCTGTCTCTCTCTGTCTCTCTCTCTCTCTCTCTCTCTCTCTCTCTCTATATATATATATATATATATATATATATATACACACATACATATATTCAGTAGAGGACAGCAGAGAGCTTCAGATGTGGAATAGAACTAAATATTAATAACTGAAAATTCAAAATGTGGGAGACTGCCTGAGAGTCCCTGACCCCATCCTTTGCAAGGTAAGCTTGCCAAATTAAGCTACGCTCAGTACCAGTTGGCAACCACTTCCCATTTTTCCCATTGCCCTAGGGCCAGTAATCTCTGCTGGTTGGTCAGGTTCTAGAAGTTGTGAGATGGCCTGAGACTGGGAGACTACATCCTGCAGGTGGGGAGCTTTCCAAATCTTCCCATGCTCACCCCTACTTTTGGGCCACCTGCAATTCCTTCCACTGCCCCAGGTCCAGGCTTCTCTGAAGGCAGGTAGGGACCTAGACTTTTGGAGACTCCCTGAAAGTACTTATCTCTGGCCTGGGTAATATGCCTGAACTGAATTGGAAAATGATGTATGAAATACACAAAGCATCAATAAAAAAATAAGTGAAAAAAACAAAAAAAGTGAGAGAAAAATTAATCACACTTGTTGAAATAGTTTCTTGTCTGTAGATACAGATTTGATCCAAGTTAACACTGACATAGCACAATACCTGCACAAACACCATGTTATTTATTTCTGGAGCAAAGAAAATTGATAATGAACTTCATAATGCGGAACACATACTGAAATATGCTATGAATACCTTCAAAGAAAACATGACATGAATATGAAATAGTAATTCCACATGTGAGTGCACAGTATAAAGCCTGTGTGCTTAAAACATGTGGTGAATGATAACTGCTGTATGACCTCACTGTGAGAGCTACATGTCAACTCACAGAAACAGTGTGTAAAGGATGAGGAGATTGGGTAAACACTGTGAAATAGTTATATATTTAAGTTGGAATCTCCAACTGACAGGATTATGAATTGTGGACAGCTTAGGTTTCATGGAAAGATACTCTAAGGTAAGAAAAAAGAAAAAAAAATAAAAATAAGATGAATAGGCTTCCAGGCCCTAATGTACAGGTCGATGACCACAGTTAATAAGCATGCAATGAATGGTTAAACCTTGCTAGGAAAATAGATTTCCAGTCTCACCAGAAAAATATATCTATGAGAGATGATAGTCAATTGCTTTCACTGTGGCAATCAATACACAACATACATGTACAAAAATATTACATTCTATGCCTTGAATATACCAGTTTTTATTTGTCTCAAATTATACCTTAGTCATTCTGAAAAGTACTGTTGTATTGCATTAAAATGTGCACACAGTCCAATGGAATAAACAAATTGAAAAATGAACATAAGAACATAAAGTATAAATGTACCCAGAGATTAGTGCCTCTTTGAGCTCTCAGCAGAGAAGACTCTTCTTGCAGCAGACAATCAATGATTAACACAGAGATGCACAGCTGATTAACATGCAGAGACTGAGACTTTGGTGTATTCATCCCTAAATGGGACTACGTAGGTCAAAACCTCTCTGAAAGCTCAGGGATTACTGTAGAAGAGGAGCAGAAAGACTGTAAGAGCCAAAGGCAGGATATTAATACAAGGAAACTGTTGTCCAGAAACCACAGGGTAGTTCACATGTGAACCCATGGCACTTGTGAGAGCATGTGTAAGATCTGTGTGAACCCCAGCCAGACCGGGACCCAGCATGCACGAGGGAGGTGGGCAATGAGGCCCAGCCTTAGTGGAGGATCCATTGCCATTTGATAGATGTTGAGAGACTGAGAGTCAGTTTTCCCTACCGTTGTGATGCCTGAGAGGTTGACCAACTTTAAGGGTAGACACACAACCAAGCGTATTTTGGAAACACGCATTAGGCTTTATAGGTCTTTATAAAAAGACAAATAATAACAGAGGACATGAAGTGTCAAGGGAAGAGCAACATGGATTTGGGCAGTGGAGGCTGTCTGCATTGATCAACGTACATTGTATGACATTCTCAAAGAATCAACAAAATATTTAAAATTATATAAATGTGTCATCTCTAACTTGAGTTTTAAATCAATGAGATTGGAACAATTATTTATTTGGATAAACAGCAAAATTGGATTCATGTGGCAAATATCCCAGATAACCCTAGAGGACTATGAACTCTAAATGTAAGAGATAAAACTTGGCAAGTATCAGAAGGAAACAAATGTAATTTCTTTCCTTAGTGTACTTTTGCAGATTTCATACATCTTAACAATATTTAGATCCCTTCTCCCATCTATACCTCTTGACATCCTCCCCAGTGGACAGCATGCATTCTGTAGTATATGTTAAGGCCTATTAAATCAAGTTTGTGTACCCAGATGTGCCTTGGTGTGATTTCATTCATGGGAGACTGTTCAGCCTGTCTAGCATCTGTGATTTTCTTTATTGTCATAAAATAAATATTTTTTGGTATTTTTGAGACAGGGTGTCTCTTTTAGTCTCAGCTGGCCTGGAGCTTGTTCTGTAGACCAGGCTGGCTGTCAACTCACAGATATCTGCCTGCCTCTGCCTCCCAAATGCTGGGATGAAAGGTGTGCCTAAAATAATTTGTTTTTAAGTATAGGTCTAGTGTGGTCAATTTGTACCCACGACTTGATGGTATTGATCACTGTAAATGAAAACACTGCTTGGTTCCTCCCTCTGTTGAAATAGGAATTCTTAATTAATTTTCATGTAGGAATTTCAATGAACACTATTAATGAAAAAATTTACAGAAAAAAGAACATGTATATAAAAGCTGTGTAGGCCCTTATAAAAAGAAAAAATCAAAAGGACGGACGCCAGGTGTGCATGATATAATACTGTAATGTCATTTAAATGGAGACTTGCTGAGGTTTCTCTGATAAATTTTTTTTTCTGACATATTTTTGTAGAAAACAGTTGAGAAACTGTTGGTTCCCTTAGATCATAGCACTGTATCCATTAGACAAATTTCAGAAGTACACATTAAGCATTTAATAGGAATGTTTCTGTCTGTTTTCCATTTAGTATGATGTTGGCTATGTGTTTCCTGTATATGGCTTTGATTACATTGAGGAACGATCCCTCCAATCCAATTCCCTCTAGGACTTTAAGCATGAAGGGATGCTGGATTTTGTCAAAGGCTGTTTTCCAAGTCGATTGAGATGAATATGTGGTTTTTGTCTTTCAGTCCATTTATGTGTTTTATTATATTTATTGATTTTCATATATTGAACCATATTAAAGTTTCATTGTAAAAAACTTTCATCCCTTTGGTTAGGTTTATTCCTAGATATTTTTAAAGATATTGCAAATGGGATTTCCCACATTGCTTCTTTTTCTGCAAGGTCCTTACTGATATATAGAAAAATATTAATTTTAGCATGTCCATTTTTTTGTACTTTGAGACAGGGATTTCCTGCTTCCCCAGCTGTCCTGGAACTCACTATGTATACCAGGCTGGCATTTAACTCAAAGAGATCCACCTTTATCTGTCTCTGAGTGCTGGGACTTACGGTGTGCCCCACCATGCCTGGCTTCATGTTGATTTTGTACCTTGCTCCTTTCCTGAACATTTATATGAAACTTGAGAAACTTCTGGCAGGATTATCATAGTATTTTAAGTATGTAAATATCTAAGAGGGATCATTTGACTTTTTTCTTTCTTATTTGTATCTTTTTCTTACCATATTGATTGTGCTAGGATTTCAAGCTGAAATAGCTGGTGAAAATGAATACTCCTATATCTTACTGATTTTAGCAAAAATGCTCTTAGCTTTCCCCCATTTAGTATGCATTGGCTATCACTTTGTCATAAATAGTTATTACAATGCTCAGGAAACTTGCATTTTTCTAGAGCCCCTCGGTCTTTTTTCATGAAGGACTGTTGAATTTTATAAAAGTTCTTTTTATGGTTTCCCTCATTTGTGGATGCTAGCATTAAATCCCCCAATTGAAGAAAAATCTAAGCAATATAATTGTTATATTTCTTTCTATCTGAAAGCAACTGTGATGTAATAATATGAATAACTTAGTGAGTCATAGAATTAACTTACCACCTACTTTCAGGCATGGTAATTACTGTACATGAGTGGATGGTATATATTCATATTTTAGAGTAATATAAATTACAAGAAAAAATCTGAACCCCTGAACATAATATAAAAAAGAAGTGATGTGTAGATGAAACTGATCAATGAATACCAAGCTGGTTACATACAACATGATGGTTTGGTATATGATTGTATGGTAGGATCAATAGAAATGTGATGTTGCATGCATTTCAAAAGCTTCAAAGAAAGAACTGTGTAATTTTGTTGAGAACTGTGGAATTTTTAACCACAAAGAAATTATATATATTTAAAATCCTAGACATGTTCAGCAGTTTTGTTTTAAACAATATATATATATATATATGTATATATATTTATAGAGTCAAATGATGTTTCATGTGACTATATATAAAAATGTATATATAATTATATAATTTTATCTCTCTATATAAATATGTAAACATATATAAATGTATATATAGATATACAAGTATATATAGATATACAAATATATATTCTTATATATAATTATAGAGTCACATGATGTTTCATACATATACATATATATGTGTATGAAACATCATGTGACTCTATAGATATGTACAATCATATATTTATATACATCAACCAAAATAAATTAAATTAAAAAAAAAAAGTCTTTTCTGCTTCCCAGATGATCATGTAATTTCTTCCCTCAAGTTTATTTACCTGATCCATTATATTTATTGATACACACACACACACACACACACACACACACACACGTATTTATAACCATCCTTTCATTCCTGGGTTGAAACCAACTTTGACATAGTATATTCTCTTCTTAATGTACTCTTGCATTCTGTTTGCATATATATTATTTGGTGTTTTTGAGACAAGGTCTCCTTTAGGCCCACCTTACTGGAGCTCACTATGTAGACCAGGCTGGCCTTGAAGTCACAATGATCTTCCTACCTCTGCCTCCCAAGTGCTGGAATGAAAGGTGTGCAGTATCGTGCCCAGATGTTTGAACACATTTTATTGAGAACTTTTGAATCTATTCCTATTCTGCAATTTTTTATGTGTAACCATTTTTAGAACTCAACTGAAAAGAATAAACTATTTCATTTATTCTTTATTTTTCTTTTCCTGGACTTCCTTTTATTAAGTTCTGCCCAGATCTTTATTATTTTTTTCTTTTTACTGCTTTTAGGGTTATCTTGCACTTGATGTTATAAGACATGGAGGTGATGAATTAGGTTCTTTATTTGAGATCTGACTGTTACTTTTTAATGTAAAATTCCTAGGTGTACAATTTTCTCCTAGGAACATTCAAAATTGCTCTTATTGTTTGGGATCATGTTATTTGTTTGTAGACTTTTGATGTTCTATAAATTTTAGAAGTGTTTTTAATGATTTTTAAAGTACATCATTGTTGGTTCCAGCTCTTTGCTCTTGTGAAGAGAGCTGCAATAAACATGGCTGTACATGTATCATTGCAGTAGGATTAGTCTTGTGGGCATATACCCAGAAGTGGTATGGCTGGGTCAAGTGGTAGGCTCATTCTGAGTCTTTTAAGAGTTCTCCACATTGCCTTCCATAATGGTTGTACGAATTTGCATTCCCACCAGCAGTGGATGAGTGTTCCTCTTTCCCCACAACCTCTCCAGCATTTGGTATCATTTGTTTTCCTGATCCTAGCCAGCCTTATCAGAATGAGATGATATCTTAAAGTGGTTTTGATTTACATTTACTTAATTATTAGTGATGTTGAACATTTTTTAAGATGTTTCTCTGTCATCTCGGTTTCCTCACTTGAGAAGTCTCTGTTCAGCTCTTTACTCCATTTTTGAGTATTTTAACTCTTTATTGATACATGGTACAACCATTCATAATTTATCCTTATGTAATCCTATGGTGTGTTCTATCATATAGGAATATAATATTAATATTCTAAAAAAAGAGAATGTAAATTTATAGTTCTTTTTACCTGCATGCAACTTTACTGTTAAAATGTGCATCACTAAATGTGCTTTGGAATTAACCTATAGTTTATTTTCAGATTTTATAATTTTGATTTATGTGTGGAGTGTATATAAGCATATTTTGGAATAATATAAAATCAAAGGGAACCAAAAAAGAGTGAGAAAAACCTATTCAAAGAACTGACCAAAACAGTAAACTTGTGCATTGAAAAGGTTATAAAAGACTGAGAAAAAGATGCAAGACAAGACTTAATGTCTATGACAGAATCATGAGCTCTGGCTGGGGGCAGGGGGACGTGAGATGTGGGCATGGATGGGGAAATGAGTCTAAATTTGATTAAGAAATATTGTATGGGGCTGGATAGATAGCCTAGCGGTTAAGAGCACCGACTGCTCTTGCAGAGGACCCGGGTTAGATCCCCAGCACCCACATGGTGGCCAAGAACCGTCTGTAACTCCAATTCCAGGAGAACTCCAGTTCCAGGGGAATCCAACACCCTCTACTGACCTCCGTGGCATTGCACGACACTACATTCATACACATACAAAAAAAAAAAAGAAATGTTGTATGAATTGAGCTCAATAAAAATTAAAAAGTTAATAAAAAAGTATTGCCATTATAATATTGATGAGTTGCACTGAGTCTATGAACTGCTTCTGGTAACAAAGCTATTTCCACAACATTAATTTTTCCAGTCCATGAGCATATGTGGCCTTTCTATTTTCCAATGTCTTCTTTTATTAATTTATATGTATTTATATTTTGGAAAAAATAATTGAATTTTTGTGTATTTCATACATAACATCTTAATCAGTCTTAATTACCTTTATGAACCCCTCTCCTTTTGTACTCTCCTGCAGTCCTCCCCTCTGGAATTTATACATTATAATTGGTGTTAAGACCTATTTTGCCAAATCAATCTTCCCAGCCATTCCTCAGTACAAGTTCATCCACTGAGCTTTTAGTCAGCCTATTCAGAGTCCCTCACTTTAAGACCAGTTATTCCTCACCCAACAGTAATCAGCTGCCAATAGTTCTTCAGTTAAGATTGGGTTCTGCTACCTATTTCTGCAGTTCCATGCTGGCTTTTGGTCTGGTTGAGCTTGCATGGGTCTTGTGCATGCTGACATGAATGCTGTAGGTTCATATGAAAAGAGTTCCAGGTGTCTGTAGTGTTCATTTTCATATGTTCTTGCATCATCTCCCTGGCTCTTACGATCTTTCCACCTCTGCTTTTGCAATGTTGCCTGAGACCTGGATGAGTGATATATACTCACATATAAGGATTTGGTACTAGCATCCATAAATGCCAGAGAACATTATTGTTTTTTTTTTTCAGAGTCTGTTTCTTCACATAGGATATCAGCTTCTAGTTCAATCCATTTACTGCAAACTTCATGATGTCATCTTTTTTTTACCACTGAGTAAGAACTCCATTGTGTAAAAGTACCACATTTCCATTATCTACTCATCACTGGGACATTGAAGTTTCTACCATCTCTCTTTTTTTGGTCTTTTTGAGAGAGGGTTTCCCTGTAGTCCCAGCTTTCCTGGAACTCTCTCTGTAGACCAGGCTGGCATTGAACTCACAAAGATCCACCTGGCTCTGCCTCCTGAGTGCTAAGATTAAAGGTATGCACCACTAGGCCAGGCCTATACCATCTCTTTGCTATTGTAACAAGAGCAGCAATAAACCTGGATGCTCAAGTATCTCTGCAGTAGGATGAATTTCTAGGAGTATTCCTGTGCAATTTTTGGCATTTCTTAGGTATAATGTCATTCCATCTGCAAAGGGGTAGTTTGACCTCATCCAATTAGTACTCCCTTAATTTCCTTCTATTGCCTTACCACTCTAGCAGGAGTTTCAAGCACTATATGAAAAAGGAGCAGAGATAGTGGACAGCCTTGCCAGGTTGCCGATTTTAAGGGAAATTCTTCCAATTTTTCTCCATTTAGAAGGATCTTGGCCATGGGTTTGTTGTATATAATTTTAAATATAATGAGGTATGTTCCACCAGTCCAATATCTTCTAGGACTTTTAACATAAATGATGTTACATTTTTATCAAAAGCCGTTTCTGTATCTATTGATATGACCATGTGGTTATTGTCTTTGAGTCCATCTATATGGTTTTTGACATTTGTTGACTCATGTATATTGAACCATCTCTGCACCTCTGGAATGATCATGGTGGATGAATGTCTTATATGCCTTTGTGCAATTTGCAAGTATTTTATTGAGCATTTTTGCATGTATATTCATTAAAGATATAGGCCAAAAATATTATCTTTTGGGTTATATATTTACCTGGTTTTTGTAGTAGAGTGATGCTAGTTTCATAGGTGGAATTTGGGAGTTCTCCCTCTGTTTCTATCTTTTTGAATAACTTGAATTAATTAATATTTGTTGTAGCTCTTCTTTAAATACATGGTAGAATTCTCCCATAAATCCATTTGGGCTTGGGATTTTTTTGCAGTTGGGAGTTTTTGTTTTACAGTTTCAATTTTATTATGTTATAGGTCTGTTTAAGCTGTGGACTGCTTCTTGGTTTAGCTTTGATCATTCTCATGATTTCAGATATTCTTCCATTTCTTTTAGGTTTACAAATTTAATAAAGTATAGGTTTTTAAAGTGTTCACGTATAACATTATGGACCTTCTTGTTTGTTTTTATGTTTCCCTTTTCACCTCTAATTTTGCTGATTGGAGTTGCTTTTTCTTTCTTTTGGTTAATGTGGCTAAAGGTCTGTATTTCTTATCTTTTCAAAAAACCAGCTATTGGACTCATTGATTCTTTGTTTTGTTTTCTTTATTTCTATTTCATTAATCTCTGCTTTGATTATTATTTCTTCTTGTCTGCTGGTTTGAGTTTCATTTGTTGTTCTTCAAGTGTCTGGAGTTTCAATGTCAAGTCATTTATTTGTGGTGCTTCATATTTTTAAAGGTAGGAGTTTAGGGTTCTACATTTCCCATTTCCCTTTTAAGACTGCTTTTAATGTGTCCCGTAGGTTTCTGTTGTGTTGCAATGCATTTTTTGTTTAATTCCAGGAATACTGTTTTTTCTTTCTTAATTTCTCCTTTTTCCCATTCATTATTCATGAGTGTGTCATTTAATCTCCATGAGTTTATGTAGTTACTAGGTCTTCTTCTGTTGTTAATCTTTAAGTTTTATTGATTTTGGTCTGATAGAATGCATGGAATTATTTTCAGTTTTTTGTATTTGTTGATTTTGGTTTTCTGCCCCAGTATGTGGTTGATTTTGGAGGAATTTCCATGGGACCTGAATAGAAGGTATATTCTTCGTGCTTGTGTGGAATATTAGGTAAATGTTAGGTCCAATTGATGTATGGCATTGTTTATTTCAGATGTCTCTTTATTTTTTGTCCAGTTGACCTGCCTGATGGAGACAGTGGCATATTGAAATTTTCTACTACAAGTGTGTTGGGATTAATCTATGTCTTAAAATCCTGTAGTGTTATGTTTATGAAGTTGGGTGCACCAGAGTTTGGTGTGCATATAGTTATTATATGTTCATGGTTAATTGTTCCTCTGATGATAATGAAGTGACCCTCTCTGTCTCTTCTTATTAGTTTTAGTTTAAAATCAATTTTGTCAGATATTAGAATTGCAACCCCTGCTTGCTTTTTAGTGCCATTTATTTGGAACATTTTTTCATCCTTTCACCTTAAGGTAGTGCCTTTCCTTGAAAGTGAGATGTGTTTCTTCCAGGAAAAAAAAGATGAATTTTGTTTCTTAATCCATTCCACTAATCTGTGGTTTTTGATTGGGGAGTTCAGTCCATTTGTATTTAAAGTTAGTATTGACAGATTTATATTGGTTCTCATCAATTTAATTTCTGTTTGCATTCTTGGTCTAACTTTGTGGTTCCACAGTGATTCCTTCATTTCATTTCTTTCTGTTGCCATTTGGGTAAAGTCATCCCTTTCTTCTGCTCTTTGTACTGCTTCAGTTATTCTCCGAAGGCCTCATTTTCTGGCCATGAATCCTTTCAGCCAATTCATGTCATGGAAGATTTCTCTTTCTCCTTCAACTATAATGGAAATTTTTGCTAGATAAAGTGTTCTGTGTTAGCATCTATGGTAAGTTAGAACTGGGCATACTTTGGTCCAGGCTAGTGTGGCTTTCCTGATTTGCACTGAAAAGTCAGCTTTAATTCTGTTGGGTTTTCCTTTATATGTGACTTGTTTCTGTTTTGCAGCTTTCAATAATCTATCTTTCTTCTAAACATTTAGTGCTTTCACTGTGATATGGCATGGGATGTTTCATTTTTTGGACCTATTTGTTGTTCTGTGTGTGTCTTGTATTTGTATGGGTATGTCTTTCCTTAATTTTGAGAAATTTTCTCTTACCATCCTGTTGAAGTTCTGCTTAATACCCTTATTCTGAGCTTCTTCTCGTTCCTCTATGCCTATGATCCATAAGTTTGGTTTTCTCATGATGTACAACATTCCTGGAAATTTCATTCCTTTGCTTTTAAATTTTTTTCATAATCTTTGCCAGAGCAAGCCAATTCTTTAACTTTATCATTCAGTCTTGATATTCTGTTTTCTACTTCATTACTTTTGTTGGTGAGGCTTTCTTTTATCCTTTCCAGATGGCACCTTAAGTGTTTCACTTTTCTCTTCATTTCAGCCTGAATTTTCTTCAGTATATCTCTTTTGTGATTCAGTCAGGAGTTTATCCTTTTTTTGCTCCTTTGATTTGTTTCTGTTCTTTAAGTTCATGTGTTCTTTTATCAGTTTCATGATTGTGCTTTTAAATTCCGTGTCCTATGTTATGTCTAAGGGGTCTTCATTGTAGAACTCTTCTATGGAATTGTTAGTATTTTGTAGAGACATATTAATTGCTTTTTCATATTATTATTCTTTTGCTGTGATTTTGCCATGCGGAGTTCCTTTTTTTTTGGTGATTCTGGTACAAAATTCTCTTCTTCCTTTGTTCAGTTGAAAACTGACCTTGTTTGTATCTTTTTAAATCTTTTTTTAGATAAGTTATCTTTGTAACTCCAGCTTTCCTGGAACTCACTATGTAGACCTGGCCTGCCTCTGCCTCTGCCTCTGGTTTGCTGGGATTAAAGGTGTGTGCAACCATACCTGGCTCCTTGTTTGCATTTTAAAAATATTTTTGTTGAAGTTTTGTGTATTTTGTATATTACTTCTCAGTTCAATCCTGACTCATTTTGCCCTCCATGCCCCCACCTTTCCTGAGTTCGTACTGTCTGCCATACATATCCTGTATCCCCTTCTGAGTCTTTTCAAAGTTTTTCAAAGCAGAGGATTATTTTGGGGGAGAGAACTTTCCTGCTTCAGTCAGTTCCCTGTCCCAGTTCTTTTGTTATTGTTGCTGTTCCCTTCAATTTATATTGCTTCAGCACATGCATATACATATGTCACACCTATACTGAAAACATTCCATCTGGAAATAAACTATGTGTTATTTCCAAATCATATTTTGGGATTCACATTTTTCCCTTTTAATTTTATATTACTCTAAACTATTCATACAAACCCTCCACATATATACCCAAATTACAAATTTTGAAAATAAGTGGTAGGGTAATTCTACAGACCATTAAGCAATTCACTATATAGAGCACACTTGGATTTCGATAAAGAGAAATATAACATTAACATTGCTCAGTTTGCCTTACAAGTATGTACTTGGTGCTAGCATCCACAAATGAGGGGTACCATTTGTCCTTTGTTTTTCTGGGACTTAGCATAATGGCTTCATGTTCCATCCATTTACCTACAAAGTTCATGATGTCATCTTTCTTTACTGCTGCCTAGAATTACATTCTGAGATGTACCACATTTTCTCTATCCACTCATCAGTTGAGGGGAACTTGGGTTGGTTCCAGCTCTTCACTATTGTGAAGAGAGCTGCAGTATATATGAATGTGAATGTATTTCTGTAGAAAAAAAATGAGTCTGGTGGATATAGACACAGGAGTGGAATAACTGGGTAAAGAGATAGACTCACTTTGAGTCTTTTCAGGGTTCTCCACAATGTCTTCCATAGTAGTTTTAGGGGTTTGCATTTGCACCAGCAGTGGATGAGTGTTCTCCTTTCCCAACAACCTCTCCAGCATATGGTATCATTTGTTTTTTTGATCCTAGCCATTCTTTTTTTTTTTTTTAAATTTATTTTCGGTATGTGTATCAATGTACTGTCTGCATGTAGGTTTGTGCACCCATGTCGTGCAATGCCGCGGAGGTCAGAAGAGGGTCTCGGATTCCCCTGGAACTGGAGTTCTCCTGGAATTGGAGTTTCAGACGGCTCTCGGCCGCCATGTGGGTGCTGGGGATCGAACCCGGGTCCTCTGTAAGAGCTGTCGGCACTCTTAACCGCTAGGCCATCTCTCCAGCCCCGATCCTAGCCATTCTTTAAGGATTTTTTTCCAAGTCTGTGAAGAAACTCTTTTGGATTTTAATCGGGATTGCATTTTAATCTGTATATTAATTTGGGTAGAATGGACATTTTACTATAATAATAAATGTCCAATCTATGAGTATGGGAGGTCTTGCCACCTTTTGATGTCTTCTTCAGTCTCCTTCTTCAGGGGTTTAATTTTTTGTTGTAGAGACCTTTGGTGTCTTTGGTTAGGGTTCATCCTAGATATTTCATTGTATTTGAGGCTATTGTGAGTGGGTAACAACAAACAAAGATCTAAACACCCACTACATAACAGAAAAGTCAGATATCCATATGGATAAACACTACCAAAGACATAATTCCAAGTGGCTAGTTCTGGTCACAAAACAAACAACTTTAATAACCAAGTTAATCTGTGTCTTTCAGAAGTTAACACCTACACCAGAATGTTTCCTGAGAAAGTCATCTTAGGAAATGGAGAAGACAATGATTTCAAAGAGATAATTATAAATCTGTTTAAAGAATTACTTAGACGGGGGTGGAGAGATAGCCTAGTGGTTAAGAGTGCCAACTGCTCTTGCAGAGTACCCGGGCTCCATCCCCAGCACCCACATGTCAGCTGAGAACCATCTGTAACTCCAATTCCAGGAGATCAACAGTTCCAGGGGAATCTGACGCCCTCTTCTGACCTCCACAGCATTGCACTACATGGGTGCACAAACCTGCATGTACATTCATACACATAGAAAACACAAATTTTCTATGTGTATGAATGTACATGCAGACTGTACATTCATACACATAGAAAATAAATAAATAAAATTTAAAAAAAGCTATTTGTGCAAAAAAAGAATTAATTAGAAGTATGAATAATAGACTGAATGAAACGACAGGCTTAATAGTGCAAATCCTTAGTCCCAGGGTTCATGAGGCAGAGGCATCAGGCCTGTGAAACTTAGGCCAGCATGGTCTACATTACATAGCAAGTTCCAGTGCAATGTGTCTACAAGCAGACTCTGTCAGGAAAAAAAATAATGACTGAACGAAAAACCATGAGAAAACAAGCAGTTATATGAAATAACTAAAATTTCAAGAAATTAAATGAGAATTCAATACAGAGATGGAATCTCTGAATAAAAGCCAAATTGAATTGGGGATAGTTTGGTCCTGGCCTTTCTGGCTTTCATACTTTGCATTGAAAAGTCAGGGGAGGCAGCTGGTGACCTGAGGGTCGGGTTTGGTGCCTCTGTAGCTGTGTGCAGCTGGCTCCTGAGGCATAGGTGCCCGGAATTTGCTCCAGACAAGACAGGTAGATTTTAGGGTAGATTGTCTCCTGGGCTGCTGGAAAAGAACTCTGAAACCTTTTGTAGGTGGTGGCTGTCTGGGTGGAGCTGCCCTTTGCCTTTGGAGTGGTGACCTGAGGGTCGGTTTGGTGCCTCTGTGGCTTTGTGCGGGCCAGCTCCTGAGGAATAGGAGCCCAGAAGTTGCTCCAGACAGGTACCGGGGTGTGGGCTAAGTCAGGCACAATCACCCCCACCACCAACAATGCCAACTGGAATTGGTGAGAGAGTATCCAAGTGGACATTTTTTGGAGAACCTTCAGAACAGGAAGAGAAGAGTGACTTAGACTTCCAATATCCAATATATAAACCAAATTGAAGACCAGAAACCTAGACAAGTCAATGCTCCATAAACAAGGAGGAGGAAAGAAAAGAAAAAGCATTGGAAGGAGGCAAGCAAAACCAGCTGCTAACATAGTGAAAAGACATTTGTGATTTGAATCAAAAAAGGGAAACCCACATGCCAGGGACACGACGAAGAGACAACATGGGAAGGTCACAGGATAATCCCACACCAGGCTCTACCAAACCTGTAGGAGATAGCTACAATGGAATTCCCCTGGAGGTGACCCAAGGAACAGACCTTAGAGGAATAATTGCAGACTTATGCAGAGAAATTAAAGAATAAAAAGAAAAATTCAGAGAACTAAAGAGAGAAAATGAAAAACTCAAAAAGGACCTAGAGGGATAGAATGACAAACTGGAAAGAACTAAAGGAACAGATTGATAAACTCCAGAAAGAACTAGAGGGAGAAAAAAAAAAAAACTACGGAAGGAAGTAGAAACACTGAAAAAGGAAGCCAACCAAAGAAGTAAGGAGCACCAAGAAGAGATTGAGAAGCACCAAGAAGAGATTGAGGAGCTCAAAAAGGAAATGGAAGTACTAAAAAAAACACAGGATGAAATGAAAAAGGAATTAGAACACACATTCAATCAAGAAGAAAGGAAAGGAAAAAGCCTCAGAAGTAGAATGGAGGAAGCAGAACAAAGAATATCAGATCTGGAAGATAACACAGAGCAATTAAAAAGCTCAAATAAAGATTATGAAAAATTTAAAAATACACAAAAGTGGAACAACCAGGAAATATGGGACACTATGAAAAGATCAAACCTCCACATCATAGGAATAGAGGAAGGAGAAGAATCTCAAGAGAATAGTATTGATCAGATCTTCAACAGAATAATAGATGAAAATTTCCCCAAACTAAAAATAGACAAACCCATACAAATACAAGAAGCACATAGGATTCCAAATAGACAAGATCAGAAAAGAAACTCCCCACACCAAATCATAGTTAAAATGTTAGATGCCCAAAATAAAGACAAAGTTCTGAAGGCTACAAAAGAAAAACAAGTCACATACAAAGGGAAACCCATCAGAATTACAACTAACTTCTCGGCACAAACCATGAAAGCAAGAACATAGAGCAAAGCATTTCCAGTGTTAAAGGACTATGGATGCCAACCTAGAATACTTTATCCAGCAAAAATTTTGATTATAGTTGAAGGAGAGAGAAAAAAACTTCCATGACATAAACAAGATGATAGAATACATGTCCAGAAAACCAACTCTTCATAAAATACTTGAAGCAATTCAAAGGGCAGAAGAGAGGAGTAACAATCCTCAAACACCTAGGAAAAGAAACTAATAAAAACATACCGTAGGAGTAAAATCAGAGGCTAGAAGTCCTAATGGATAATAAAGTGAAAGGAAGCAGCATCCATCTTTCAATTATAACCTTAAATATTAATGGACTAAACTCCCCAATCAAAAGGCATAGACTGGGAGAATGGATTAGGAAACAAAACCTATCTATATGTTGTCTACAAGAAACCCATCTCAATTTCAAGGATAGGCACCAACTTAAGGTGAAGGGGTGGAGGAAAGTATTCTGAGCAAATGGTACCCAAAAGAAAGCAGGTATTGCTATTCTAATATTAGACAAAATAGACTTCAAAGCAAAAGAAATCAAAAGAGACAAAGAGGGCCATTACATCTGTATTAAAGGAACAATTGTCAAAGAAGATCTTACAATCATGAATATATATGCACCAAACGCTGGTGAACCAAACTTTATAAAGACAACTCTTCAGGATCTCAAGGCACAAATTAACTCCAGCACACTAATAGTAGGGGACATCAATACCACATTAAGTCCTTTAGAAAAATCAACAGGATAAAGGATAAACAGAAAGACATCTGAACTAAATGATACAATACACCATATGGACGTCACAGATATCTATCGAATATTTCACCCAAACACTAGAGAATAAACTTTGTACTCAGCACCTCATGGAACATTCTCCAAAATAGAACATATACTGGGATACAGAAAAAAAACTAAACAAATACAAAAAAATTGAAATAATCTCATGCATTCTATCAGATCACAGTGCAATAAAACTCAATGTCAACACCAGGATAAACCCTATAACCTACAAGAACACATGGAGACTAAACAACACTCTCCTGAATAATGAATGGGTCAAGGAAAAAACAAAGAAAGAAATAAAAACATTCCTGGAAGTGAATGACAATGAAAACACAACGCAGAAAAACCTATTGGTCACTTTAAAAGGGGGAAGTTTACAGCTCTAAGTGCCTACATTAAAAAAACCAGAAAGAGTACTAGTGAATGATCTAACACTGCAGCTAAAAATACTTGAGAGACAACAACAAATGAACCCTAAACACAGAAGACAAGAAGAAATAACAAAAATCAGAGCAGTGATCAATGAAATAGAAACAAAGAAAAACATACAAAAAAAATCAATGAATCCAAAAGTTGGTTGTCTCAGAGAATAAACAAGATAGACAGACCTCTAGCCCAGTTAACCAAAAGAAAGAAGGACCAACTGCAAATCAATAGAATCTGTGATTAAAGGGGAAATATCACAACAGACAATGAAAATATCCAGACAATCATACAGGAATACTTCAAAAACCTATACTCTACTAAGTTTGAAAATCTAGAAGAAATGGATGAATATCTGAAATCCTGGGAATCACCAAAGCTCAAGAAAGGAGAGATCAACAGCATAATAGAGCAATAATACATGAAGAAATTGAAGATGTAATAAGTAGCCTTCCAACCAAAAATGCCCAGGCCCAGATGGTTTCATGGCAGAATTCTAAAATATTTCTTTTTTTAATTTTATTAATTTTTATATGTGTATGAGTGTCCTGTGTGCATTTAGGTTTGTACACCCTTGTCTTGCAATGCCGCAGAGGTCAGAAGAGGGCGTCAGATTCCCCTGGAACTGGAGTCAAAGACGGTTTTCAGCCGCCATGTGGGTGCTGGGGATCAAACCTGGGTCCTCTGCAAGAGCACTCAGTGCTCTTAACCGTTAGGCCATCTCTCCAGCCCCTAAAATATTTCAAAACAACTTACAACCATTACTACTCAAGTTGTTTAGAAAGATACAAACAGACGTCTTTCACCCAAATTCCTTCTATGAAGCCAGCATCACCTTATTACCAAAACCAGGTAAAGGTACAACCAAAAAGTAGAACTATAGACCCATCTCCCTAATGAACACAGATGCCAAAATTTTAAACAGGATATTGGCAAATCGCATACAGACCCACATCAAGAAGATCATCCATCATGACCAAGTTGGATTCACACCAGAGATACAAGGATGGTGCAACATACAAAAATCAATAAATACCATGAAACATATAAATGGACTGAAAGACAAAACCACACCATCATCTCAATTGATGAGGAGAAAGCCTTTGACAAAACCCAACATCCCTTCATGTTTAAAGTCCTAGAGGGAATTGGATTGGAGGGATCGTTCCTCAATGTAATCAAAGACATAAACAGGAAACACACAGCCAATATCATCCTAAATGGAGAAAGAACAGAAGCATTCCCCTTAAAGGTAGGAACTCTGCAAGACTGCCCCCTGTCCCCACTCCTTTTCAATATAGTGCTTGAAACACTTTCTAGGGCAATAAGGCAAGGAAAGGAAATTAAAGAGTTCTAATTGGAAAAAAGAAATCAAGCTATCCCTTTTTGCTGATGATATGATTGTCTACCTAAGGGATGCTATGAACTGCACCAGAAAAGTTCTAGAAATGATTAAGCACTTCAGTGAAGTGGTAGGATACAAAATAAATCTAGAAAAATCAGTAGCCTTTCTTTACACCAACAACAAGCAACTGAAGAAGGTCTAAAAGGAGACCTTCCCGCTCACAGTAGCCTCAAAAACAATAAAATACCTAGGAACAAACCTAACTAAAGACATCAAGGATCTCTACAACAAAAATTTTAAACCCCTGAAGAAGGAAATTGAGGAAGACATCAGAAGATGGATAAACCTCCCAGGCTCATGGACTGGGAAAATAAATATAGTAAAAATGTCCATTCTACCTAAACTCATGTACAGATTTAATGCAAAACCAATCAAAATCCCCTCTTGGGATTCTTCTTCACAGGCTTGAAAAAAATCCTCAATTTCATTTGAAAAAAGTAAAGACCCCGAATAGCCAAGGCAACCCTGAGTGAAAAGAGCAATACAGGGGGGATTGCTCTACCAGACATCAAACTATGCTACAGGGATATAGTCATAAAAACAGCTTGGTACTGGCACAGAAACAGACCAGTTGACCAATGGAACAAAACTGAAGATCCAAACTTGAACACATACAATTTCAGCCACCTCATATTTGACAAGGGCACCAAGAAGACACAATGGAGGAAAGACATCTTCAGCAAGTCGTGTTGGCAAAACTGGATCACCACTTGTAGAAGAATACAGTTAAACCCCTACCTCTCGCCCTGCACAAAAGTCAACTCCAGATAGACCTCAACGTGAAACCCAAAACTCTGGAGGTGATAGAAGAGAAACTTGGCAGCAGACTAGAAGACATAGGCGTAGGGAAAGACTTCCTAAATCAGACAGCAGCTGCGCAAGAAATAAGATCAGCAGTTGACAAATGGGAACTCATTAAACTCAAAAGCTTCTGTACATCAAAGTAAACAATAAAGGAAGTGAAGAGAAAACCCACAGATTGGGAGGGAACCTTCACAGCAGATACATCTGACAAAGCATTAATTTCCAGTGTATACAAGCTACTCAAAAAACAAAGAAGAAAGACAAAAAATGATTCACTCAAAAGATGGAGCAAAGAACTGAGTAAAGACTTCACAGAGGAGGAATTAGAGATTTCTGAGAAACATCTTAAAAACTGTTCAACATCACTAATAATTATGGAAATGCAAATTAAGACCACTCTAAGATATCATCTCACCCTGATAAGACTGGCCAGGATCAAGAAAAGAAAAGATATCAAGTGCTGGAGACGTTGTGATGAAAGGGGAACATTCATCCATTGCTGGTGGGAATGTAAACTTGTACAGCCACTATGGAAAGCATGTGGAGAACACTTGGAAGACTCAAAGTGAGCTTGCCATTTGACCCAGTCATACCACTCCTGGGTAAATACCCACAAGACTCATCTTACTGCAGAAATACATGCACAACTATATTGCAGCTCTGGTCACAATAGCAAAAAGCTGGAACCAACCCAAATGCCCCGCAACTGACAAATGGATAGAGAAAATGTGGTACATGTACACAATGGAGTTCTGTGCATCAGTAAAGAAAGTCAATATCCTGAAATTTGTGGGTAAATGGATGGAGCTAGAAGATATTATATTAAGGTGATTCTGGGTTTGGAGCCAGGCGCAGAAGCCATATTCTGGTGCTGAGCAGGCCACAGGACCAGCCCGTCCAGCCTGCCACTGCTCCAGGGAGGAAAGGAAGAGACTTCCAGTATCCAATATATAAACAAAAGTGAAAGCCTGAAAACTAGACAAGTCAACACTCCATAAACAAAGAGGGGGGAAGGAAGGGAAAAAAAAATCAAAAAGACATTGGATGGAGGCAAGCAAAATAAAACAAGCTTTCAGCCTTCAACAAACTGAAAAGTCATTTGGGATTGAATCACAAAAGGGAAAACCACATGCCAGGGAGATGGCGAAGAGACAACATGGGAAAGGTGCAGGATAATTCCACACCAAGCTCTACCAACCAGGTAGGAGAGAGCTACAATCGGATCCCCCTGGAGGTGACCCCAGAAACAGACCTTAGAGAACTAATTGCAGACCTATGCAGAGAAATTAAAGAACATAAAGAAGAATTCAGAGAAGTAAAGAGAGAGAATGAAAAACTCAAAAAGGACCTAGAGGGATACAATGACAAACTAAAGGAAGAATTCAGAGAAGTAAAGAGAGAGAATGAAAAACTCAAAAAGG